>RJWM01002877.1:0-121138 GCA_004363535.1 Dasyprocta punctata
AGGAGAATGTTACCCCCCCGCTACTTAGAAGGCTACTGTGAAGGGAAGTACACAGAAGGGTGAGTCAGGAAAAAGAACCTCTCATGGAAATGAGGTAGATACTATATCTGAAGCTTCTGTCCCATAATAGATGACACTTGATAATGCTGAAGAATTTCCAGGCCCATGTCACATGTTCAACAACTCCCTCCAAATTAGAAGTGAATATTGGCTTATGAAATAATATTTTTGCATTTTTGTATCTACTGTGTAACCACTTGGAGTGGCATGACAAATCCTAACTCTGACAGCTTGTCCTGCATGTGTTTTTAGCCATGTGAACATTGTAAAGCACTTGCCCTTAGGAAGGGGCGTTAGATGGACCCACACCACTGAAGTACTAGCAGATCTATTCCTCACATGTTATAGCCATTTCTCCAGTAGGTGCTGCAAGACAAGTGGGCTAATCCTCACACATTTTGCACTCAGTACACAATACTCTCTGTATATATACCTGGGAGTTTCAGCCCTGCATGTTTGTTCCCTTTGACAGGAGCAAGCTGATTCTGAAGCTTGAAGGTCCTGGGCAGGTGCCAAGGCACAGATGCTGACTGCAGAATTTGCTTCATGCTTCCCACACCCTTCAGACTCCTGAGCATGCCTGTCACTACCATGAGAGTTGTGATGTCCTCCACAGTGTGAAAGAGAAATGCCACTATTGCGGAAATCCCTTTGCTGACTAGAGGTTTCCTTCTCTTGTTTCTCTGACCCATTGTTCCCGCCTCTCCTGGACCTAGCCTCAGCCTGCCCAGTTTGGAGCATTATGCTTTCTCTGTGCATAATACCACCCTCTCAGGCCAACATATTGATTGACCTGGTGTTGATTGCAACATGAAGATATCTCCCCCTGAATATACATGGTGTGAGTAATGTCCATAGTTCCTCCTGTGTTTCTCCGAAAGCCCTGAGAGTGTCCCCCATCAGAAAGGTGCCATGAACACAATTTTTTTCAGTCTGAGACTATTAAAGAGGCCAAAGTTCAAAAGCTGAGCTGTGATGAGAGACTGTATTGCACAGGAAGTCCACACAGATATGAGCCTTGATTTGAATGGACACTTCTAAGAATTTCTTCAACCTGCTAATTTCATAGCACAAAAGTTCACTTCCTTTCAGAAACCCAGTTGATCCCTTCCTAAGGCAGTTGACAGGAGTAAGGACAGTGTACAGATACTATGTGATCGATTGCTGTTAGCACCTAAACTAGAAGACTAGTCTGCTGTTTTAGATCACAATACTAGTCTACTGCTTTTTGGGGTGTCCTTGGTCTCATCCAGCACCTGACTGTTGTTTTCGCTGGTACAGGCCACTTAACTTTCTAAGTTTAATTGTCTCCCAGAGTACCAAATCAAAGCAGGCCATATATTTTGAGAAAATTGAAAAGCAATGTAAGTTATAACTACCTTTGTGCAGGTGGAAGGGCCCTCTTGCCTCAAATTGTCATCTCACCTTGTGCATGTGAGTAAGGGTTTTTTTATATTTTAAAATGAAGGGGAGGAAAAGCAGAGATATTCCAGTGGCCATCTCACTTTGTACGAGTGAAAATGGTCTTTCACAATTCAGAACATATGAGGGGGAAGCACAGAGAGGTAATAGAAAACAACATACACTGAGGAAAAGTAACTTCTTATAGAAACACTGATGGAAAAATTTGATATCCACATGTATAAGATTGAGCCTGGATTCATATCTCTCACATGTACTAAACTAAAATCAAAATGGATCAAATGCGTAAATTTTATTTAGAGTATTTTTTTATTTACAAAGAATCTACAGAAAAAACAGACAAGCAGGTTTAGCAAGGTCATGGTACAAGGTCACAAAGCCATATACAGAAATCTAGTGTTGGCCTATATGCAAGCAATGAACAATTCGAAAGTAAAATTGTAAAGGCACAAGTTACAACATCACAAAAATGCTTAAAGTAACATTACTTTATAGATCTACCAAAATGCATTCATTATCTGTACTCTAAAAACTGATCAAAAGTATTCAAATACAACCTAAATAAGTGAAGAGAAATTAGGTATGTGAATTGGATAAATACCAAACATGTATTCTCCCTAAACTCATCTATAGATTCACCTAAATATCTATGAAACCTCAGCAGAATTCTTTTTCTTTTACTTTCAGTGAAGAGAGACATTGAAATTACTTCTGCACAGGCCATGTGGATGAAAAAGGAGACAATTGTGCATTTTTAAAAAACTACCTTAACTTTTTTTATACATATGCATAAATATAGTTTTTCTTACAGTTTAATCACACAAGTGAAGCAATACAATGCTTACACATGTGGGATGTATTTATTTCATTGATAAGTATGTTCTCAAAGCACATCCCTTTAAGAATAAAACTGTCCACTTTATCATTCTTTTTAGCTGCGTAGTATTCCATTACAAAGAAATATCACATCTTTTTTGTCCATTCCTCAGTCGATGGGCATTTAGATATTTTCCCAGATCTGGCTATAAACATAGGTGCACATATATCACTGTGGTATGATGTTTTTAATTCTTTTGGGAAGATACCCAGAAGGGGAACAGCTGGGTCAAATGGGACCTCCGATCCCAGCTTTCTGAGGCATCTTCACACTGACTTCCACAGCAGTCGAATCAGCCTGCATTCCTACCAACAGCGGAGAAGGGTTCCTTTTTCCCCACAGCCCCTCCAGCACTTGCTATTGCTTGACTTCTTAATACTAGCCATTCTTTCTGGGGTGAGGTGGAATCTCAGTGTTGTTTTCATTTGCTTCTCTCAAATGACCAGTGCTGTTGAACATTTTTTCACGTATTTATTTGCTGTTTGTACTTCTTCATCTGAAAAGTGTGTGTTCATCTCAGATGCCCATTTGTGGATTAGGTGTTTAAATCTGGGAGGACTGATTTTTTTGAGTTCTTCATACGTTCTCGATAGTAATCCTTTATCTGAGAGACAGCTGGCAAACATTTTCTCCCGCACTGTGGGTTGTCTCTTCACTCTATTGGTGGTTTCTCTTGCTGTGCAAAAGCTGTTGAGTAAGGGCCAGGGACTTAGCTCAGTGGCCTAAGCACTGGTGTGGCAGGCACGAGGCTGTGAGTTCGACCTCTGGTACATAAAAAAAAAAATGCCTTTTCAGTAGGATGAGATCCCATTTGTTGATTCTTTGTGATAGTTTCTGCTCAATCTGCGTTTTATCCATAAAGTCTTTGCCTACACCATTGTCTTCAAGTGTTTCACCTATTGTATCTTAGATCAGATTTAATGTTTCTCTTTTAATATTGAGATCATTAATCTGTTCATATTTTAGCTTAATACCTGGGGAACGATATCGGTCCAGTTTTGATCTTCGGTGTGTGGAAAGCCAGTTTTTCTTTCTTTTTTTTATTTAAGCGAAGAAAAAACAGAAAAAAAAAGACATATAAAACAAAGACAACAAGCAAAAGAGACAAACAAACGACTAGAATAAATACACAACAGTGACATTGCAGGTTTACAAAATCGGAGGATAGAAACTTGACAATGGTTGCAATATTGCATATCGTTATCTTTAAAATGGTTACTTACATTAACAGATATAAACATGTAAAATTGATCTAATCATGAGTATTAATTGTTCTTTCTCAATAACGAATAGATTCAGCAGTGTGTTCAATTAAGTTATCTTACATATACATATATACAGGTTTTTATCTTTTCCTCTTTCCTTTTCTCTTTACGCCTTTTCCCTTGCCAGTTACTTTTGCTCTTTGAGCTGTTTTTTACCCTTACATAGTATTTATTATACGTTTTGGATCATATATACTTTTCCGTTTCTTACACTAGGGAGACAATACGGTATTTACACATGTGGAATTGATTTATCTCACTTATGAGTATGGTCTCAAGTCATGACCATTTACTTACAAAAGTCTCAATGCAATCTTTCTTAATAGCTGAGTAGTACTCCATTGTACAAAAATACCACATCTTTTTTATCCATTCTTTGATTGATGGGCACTTGGGTTGTTTCCAAGATCTGGCTATTACAAATTGGGTTGCTATAAACATGGGTGCACAGATATCACTGTGGTATGATGTTTTCAATTCTTCTGCGAAAATGCCCAGAAGTGGGATAGCTGGGTTGAATGGGATCTCCAATCCTAGCTTCTTGAGGAATCTCCACACTGAGTTCCACAGTGGCTGCACCAGTCTACACTCACACCAACAGTGGAGAAGAATTCCTTTTTCCCCACAATCCCTCCAGCATTTGTTGTTGGTTGATTTTTTAATCTTGGCCATTCTTTCTGGAGTGAGATGGAATCTCAGCATTGTTTTAATTTGCATTTCCTGAATGACCATTGATGTTGAACATTTTTTCATATATTTATTTGCCATTTGCATTTCTTTCTCTGGGAAGTGTGTATTCATCTCAGATGCCCATTTTTGGATTGGGTCCTTAAATTTTAGGGGTCTGATTTCTTTTAATTCTTTATATGTTTTAGATAGAAGTCCTTTCTCTGATGCACAATTGGCTAAGATATTTTCCCAATTTGTGGGTTTTCTTTTCACTCTGTTGGAGATTTCCTTTGACATGCAAAAACTTTTTAGTAGGATGAGATCCCAGGTGTTGATTCTGGGATGTGTTTCCCGTGCAATCTGATTTTTGTTCATGAACTCTCTGCCTACTCCTATGTCATCAAGATTTTTATCTACTCTGTCTTCTAGTAAGCTTAGTGTCTCTGTTTTTATATTCAGATCTTTGATCCATTTTGACTTTATTTTAGTGCATGGTGATAGGCATGGATCTAGTTTTAGTTTATGGCATATAGAATGCCAGTTTTTCCAGCACCATTTGTTAAAGAGGCTGTCTTTCTTCCAATGTACCTGTTTGGCCCCTTTGTCAAAAATGAGGTGGCTAAGTGTGTTTGTAGTTGTGGCTGCATCTCCTAATCTATTCCATTGATCTTCAGGTCTGTTTTGATTCCAGTACCATGCTGATTTTATCACAGTAGCTTTGCAGTATAGTTTCAAGTCGGGGATTGTGATGCCTCCTGCCTTACTTTTGTTGCCCAGAATTGCCTTTGCTATTCTAGGTGTTTTCTGGTTCCAGGTGAATTTCAGGAATGCTTTCTCTAGCTCTGTGAGGTAGGCAAGTGGTATTTTGATTGGGATTGCATTAAATCTGTATAATAATTTTGGGAGAATGGCCATTTTCACGATGTTTGTTCTTCCTATCCATGAACATGGGATATCTTTCCATTTTCTGAAATCTTCTTCGATTTCCTTCTTCAGAGTAATGTAATTTTCACTGTATAGATTTTTACTTCCTTTGTTAGACTGATTCCTAAGTATTTCATTTTTTTGGATGTTATAGTGAAGGGTGTGGTTTCCCTTATTTCTCTGTCAGTGACATTGTTGTTTGTGTACAGAAATGCTATTGATTTTTGAGTGTTCACCTTGTATCCAGCTACATTACTGAATTTGGTTATTACTTCTAAAAGTCTTCTAATGGATTTTTGGGGGTCTTCTATGTAGAGTATCATATCATCTGCAAATAATGATAATTTCACTTCTTCCTTTTCTATCCTTATTCCCTTTATTTCTTTCTCTTGTCTAATTGCTCTGGCTAATATTTCCAGAACTATACTGAATAGGAGTGGTGATAATGGACATCCTTGTCTTGTTCCTGATTTTAGGTTGAAAGTTCTCAGTTTTTGTCCATTTAGTAAGATGTAGGCTGTTGGTTTATGATATATGGCTTCTTTCAGGTTGAGGTAGAGACCATCTATTCCGATTTTCTGTAGGGTTTTTATCACGAATGGGTGTTGGATTTTGTCAAAAGCTTTTTCTGCATCTATTGAGATGATCATGTGGTTCTTGTCCTTGGCCCTGTTGATATGGTGTATTACATGTATTGATTTGTGTATGTTGAACAATCCCTGCATTCCTGGGATGAATCCCACTTGATCATGGTGTATAATCTTTCTGATAACTTGCTGTATTCTATTTGCCAGAATTTTATTGAGGATTTTTGCATCTATGTTCATTAGGGAGATTGGCCTGTAGTTTTCTTTTTTGGTTGGGTCTTTGTCTGGTTTTGCTATTAGGGTAATACTTGTTTCCCAGAATGAGTTAGGGAGACTTGCTTCCCTTTCGATTTCATTGAAGAGTTTGAGGAGTGTTGGCATTAAGTCTTCCCTGAATTTCTTATAGAATTCGGCAGTGAATCCATCAGGGCCCGGACTTTTCTTTGTTGGTAGGGTCTTAATTACATTTTCAATTTCATTAGGTGAAATTGGGTTATTCAGTAGCTTTACGTCTTCTTGATTCAGCTTTGGTAATTCATAGGTTTCTAGGAATCTGTCCATTTCTTCTGTGTTATCGAATCTATGTGAGTAAAGGTTTTCGAAGTAGGCGTTGATGATCTTCTGTATTTCCACCGGGTCTGTAGTGATTTCACCCTTTTCATTTCTTATTGCATGAATCTGAGTTTTTTCTTTCCTCTTTTTGATAAGGTTGGCTAGGGGTTTATCAATTTTATTTAGTCTTTCAAAGAACCAACTCTTTGATTCATTAATTCTTTGTATTGTTTTCTTAGTTTCAATTGCATTAATTTCTGCTCTAATCTTAATAATTTCCTCCCTTCTTTGGGCGTTGGACATGACTTGCTCTTGTTTTTCTAGAAGTTTGAGGTGCAGCATTAGGCTGTTTATGTGTGTTCTTTCCATTTTTCTGATATGAGAGTTTAGTGCTATCAATTTCCCTCTGAGGACTGCTTTCATTGTATCCCACAGGTTCCAGTAATTTGTATTTGCATTTTCATTCAATGGTAGATATTGGTTAATTTCTTCTTTAACTTCTTCTGTGACCCATTGGTTATTTAGGAGGGTGTTATTTAATTTCCATTTTTTTATGCAGTTATTGTAGGTTTTTTTGTCATTCATTTCCAATTTTACTGCGCTGTGGTCAGATAATGTGCGTGGAATTATTTCAGTTCATTTGTATTTACTTAAGCTTGTTTTGTGGACCAGTATATGATCTATTTTAGAGAATGACCCATGTGCAGCTGAGAAGAATGTGTATTCTGATGTTGATGGGTGAAATACTCGGTATACATCTACTAGGTCCATTTGTTCACAAGCTTGATTCAGTTCTGCTATTTCTTTGCTGATTTTTTGTTTGGTTGTTCTATCTCTCTGTGACAATGGGGTGTTAAGGTCCCCTGCTATAACTGTATTATTGTTTATTTGGTTTTTCATGTCTATTAAGAATTGTCTTACATAGTTGGGTGCTCCCATATTCGGTGCATATATATTTATGATTGTAATCTCTTCCTCTTGAAGTTTTCCCCTAACAAGTATGTACTGACCTTCCTTATCTCTTTTGATCATTCTCAGTTTGAAGTTTGCATCATCTGCAAACATAATAGCTACCCCTGCTTTTTTCTGGGTTCCTGTTGCATGGAGTATTGTTTTCCAGCCTTTGATTTTTAGTCTGTGAATTTCCTTTTGAGTGAAATGTGTTTCTTGTACACAGCATATTGTTGGATTTTGTCTCTTAACCCACTCTACTAGTCTGTTTCATTTTATTGGTGAGTTGAGGCCATTTACATTGATTGATATAACTGATACGTACCGGCTCATCCCTGTCATGATATCTTTCTGTTGTTGGTTTTCTATATTTTCTGTTTAATTACTTTCCCTGCTTAGTGGTTTCTTTTTGTTGTTGTTCTTAAGATTGTGGCTATCTTTGTCTCTTTCTAGAGTGTCTTTCAGTACTCTCTGTAGTGTTGGTTTGGTGGCCATAAATTTCTTCAGTTCTTCTTTGTCATGAAAGTATCTTATTTCTCCATCAATTTTTAAGGATAGTTTTGTAGGGTACATCAATCTGGGTTGAAAGTTATTTTCTTTCAGGGTTTGAAATACTTCACTCCAAGCTCTTCTTGACTGAAAGGTTTGTGTTGAGAAGCCTGCTGTGATTCTGATAGGCTTTCCTTCATAGGTGATCTGTTTCTTTTCTCTGGCAGCTTTTAGTATTTTGTTCTTGTGCTGTATTTCTGATATCCTTATTATTATATGTCTGGGTGAGGATTTATTTTGGTTGTGGTTAATTGGGGTTCTGTATGCCTCAGTTACCGGTATTTCAAATTCTCTTCCCATGTTTGGAAAGTTTTCTGCTATTATTTCTGTGAATAGTCTTTGCAGGTCATTAGTATTGACCCCTGCTTTTTCATTTATGCCTATTAATCTTATGTTATTTCTCTTGGCCTCGTCTTGTAGCTGTTGAATTGTTGTTTCTTGGTTCCTTATTATTTTTAGGAGATCTTTTCTTTTGTGGCCATGATCTCCCATGCTGTCTTCAAGATCTGAGATTCTATCTTCAGCTTCGTTTAAGTGGTTTTTCAAACTTTCCATGGAGTTTTTCATTTCCTGCATTTCCCTTTGCATCTGTTTCATGCATTCTCTTTGTGTCTTATATTGTTCATTCAAAGTTTCAATCATTTTCTTAAGTTCTTCTATTTTTTATCTTGTTCTTCTTTAGATACACAAAACATTTCTTTAATAATGATTCTCATTTCATTTTTTAGCTGAGAGAATATTTCTGATTTGAATTTCTCTATAGCTTCTTCAAGCTGTTTCTTTATTGCATTTTCTCTCATTTCAGAAAGTCCATTTGTGTGACTCCCACTGTCTTCCATTTCAGTGTCTCTTGGGTTTGTTCTTTGTGTGCTGGGGGACAGAGGCTGCCTCTTGGTCTTTCGTTTTGTCATTTTCTTCTAGAACCTATGTGGCCCTGTGTCCTGTGAGGCTGACCGGACATTCCCCTGAGGGTCACGCTGATTCTTGGATTGAGCTGAATCTCAGGACCCGGTCGAGCTGGGTCCTACGTGCAGCAAGGGAGGTTGGCATCCCAGGGTGTGCGGGTGGAGCCTCTGCCTTAACTGGGTGGGGGGTCAAGGCCTCCCGGTCCCAGGGACCTAGGCAGAGTACCCCAGAGTGACACCCCCAGGAGCCTGGGTCTGTCTGCAAGTCAGAGGGACAGCTTTGCCAGGGCAAGCCTGGGCAAGTCAAGGAAAGCCAGTTTTTCCAACACCATTTATTAAACAGGCTATCTTTTTTCCTTTTAATGTGTTCAGCACATTTGTCAAAGATCAGGAAGCTTAGTGTGATTGCAGTTGTTTCTACATCTTCTCATCTGTTCCACTGATCTTCACGTCTGGTTTTGTTTTGTTTTGTTTTGTTTTCCCAGTACCACACTTTTTTATTTTTAGTTTATCATTGTAGCTGTATACTATATTTTCAGGTCAGGAATTATGATATCCTTCATCTTGTCTTTGTTGTCCAGGATCACCATTGCTATTCTAGGTCTCTTCTGGTTCCAGATGAATTTTAGGATTGTTTTCTCTAATTGTGTGAGATGGTGCCATTGGAATTTTGAATGGGATTGCATTGAATCTGTATAACAGTTTTGGAAGTATTGCCATTTTTACTATATTGAGTCTTCCTACAAAAGAGCATAGGATATCCCTCCATTTTCTATCATCCTCTTCAATCTCCTTTTTCAGAGTAACGTATTTTCAATGCAGAGATCTCTTACCTCTTTCGTTACATTGATTCCTAGGTATTTCAAGTTTTTGAATGCTATTGAAAAAAGTATTATTTCACTGATTTTTCTATCAGTGAGTTTGTTATTCATGTACAAGAAGGCTATTGATTTCTGAGTGCTGACTTTTAACTAGTTACATTACTAAATCTGATTAAATCTAGAAGTCTTTTGGTGGAGTTTTTGGAATCTTCTAAGTAGAGTAACATGTCATCTGAAAATAATGACAGTTTAACTTCTTCCTTTCCTATCTTTATTCCTTTTATTTCTTTCTCTTGTCTAATTGCTCCAGCTAAAATTTCCAGGTCTATGTTGAGTAAGAGTGGAGGCAATGAACATCCTTGTCTTTTTCCTGGTCTTAGAGTGAAAGCTTTCACATTTTGTCCATTTAGTACGAAGTTGGCTGCTGGTTTGTCATAGATGACTTTAATCAGATTGAGATAAAGATCATCTACTCCAATTAGGTATAGAGTTTTTGTCATGCATGGGTGCTGGACTTTTTCAAAAGCTTTTTCTGCATCTATGGAGATAATCACATGACTTTTATCCTTGGCTATGTTAATGTGGTGTATTACATTTAGAATTTTGCGTATGTTGAACCATCCCTGTATCCCTGGGACGAATCCCACTTGATCATGGTGTATAATCTTCTTGATGGTTTGTTGCATTTTATTTGCCTGTATATTTTAGAGGATGTTTGCATTTTTGTTCATTAGGGAGATTCTCCGGTAATTCTCTGTTTTGTTTGGGTCATTCTCTGATTTTGGTATTAGGGTAATAGTTGCTTCCAGTAATGACTTAGGGAGACTTCACTTGCCATTCAATTTCCTTGAAGAATTTGAGGAGTGTTAGCATTTAGTCTTCCCTAAGTTTCTGATAGAATTCAGCAGTGAATTCTTCAGGACCTGGGCTTTTATTTGTTTGCAAAGTTCCTATAACATTTTCATTTTCATTAACTGAAATTGGGCTATTCAGCAGTTTCACAACTTCTTGATTTAGCTTTGTAATGCGTACATTTCTCGGAATCTGTCCATTTCTTCTGTGTTATCAAACCTATGTGAGTAAAGTTTTATGAAATATGTATTGATGATCTTCTGTATTTCCACAGGGTCTGTAGTGATTTCACCCTTTTTATTTCTTATTGGGTGGATTTCAGTTTGTTCTTTTCTCTTTTTGATAAGCTTGGCTAGGGGTTTACCAATTTTATTTATTCTTTCAAACATCCAATTCTTGAATTCATTAATTCTTTGTATTATTTTCTTGGATTTGGTTGCATTAATTTCTGTTCTGATCTTTATAATTTCCTTCCTTCTTTGTGTTTCAGGCTTTACTTGCTGTTCTTTTTCTAGAAGTTTGAGGTTCAGAATTAGGTTATTTATTTGTTTTTCTTCCATTTTACTGATGTGGATGTTTAGTGCTATAAATTTCCCTCTGAGGCTGGCTTTCAATGTCTCACAGGTTCTGGTAAGTTACATTTGCATTGTTATTTGATTGTAGATATTGTTTAATTTAGTCTTTACATTCTTCTGTGACCCCTTGATTGTTTAGGAGAATGTTATGTAATTTCCATGTGTTTATGGTGTTCTTATGGGTTTTTTGTTGTTAATTTCCAATTTTATTGCACTTGGTCAGATAATAAGCATGGAATTGTTTCAATGATCAAAAGAGATAAAGAAGGTCACTACATACTTGTTAGGGGAAAACTTGAAGAGGAAGAGATTACAATCGTAAATATATATGCACCAAATACGGGAGCACCCAACTATGCAAGACAATTCTTAATAGACATGAAAAATCAAATAAACAACAATACAGTTATAACCGGGGACCTTAACACCCCAGTGTCACAAAGAGACAGATGAACCAAACAAAAAACCAGAAATTTGAAGTTCACATTGTCTGCACACAGAGTATCTAACCCTGCTTTTTTTCTGGGTTCCTGTTGAATGGAATATTGTTTTACATCATTTGACTTTTAGTCTATGAATTTTCTTTTGAGTTAAAAATCTCTTATATGCAACGTATGGTTGGATACTTTTTCTTAATCCACTCTCACAGTCTGTTTCTTTTCATTGATGTTTATAACTGATATATACTGATGTATCCCTGTCATGTTACCTTTTTGTTGTTGGTTTTCTACTTTTTTTCTTTACTAGTTTCCCCTGCTTAGTGGTTTCCTTCTGATTTGTTCTTGTGATTGCTGTTATCTTTGTCTCTTTCTACAGTGTCTTAAAGTGCTCTTTGTAGTGTTGGTTTGGTAGTCATGAAATTCTTTAGTTTTTCTTTGTCAGGGAAGTAACTTATTTCTCCATCAATTTTCAAAGATAGTTTTGCAAGGTGCCTCAATCTGGGTTGAAAGTTGTTTTCTTGCAGGGTCTGAAATGCTTTACTCCAAGCTCTTCTTGACTGGAAGGTTTGTGCTAAGAAGTCTGCCATGACTCTGATAGGCTTTCCTACGTAGGTGATCCATTTCTTTTCTCTGACAGCTTTTAGCATTTTTTTCTTGTCCTGAATTTCTGATATCCTAACTATTATTTGTATGGGTGAGATTTAGTTTGGTTATGGTTAACTGGCTTCTTATATGCTTCACTTGCCTGCATATCAGATTTCCTTCCCATGTTTGGTAATAATTCTACTATTATTTCAGTAATTAATCTTTTTTGTCACTTGTGTTGACCCCTGCTTTTTCATTAACACTTATCAGTCTTATATTGTTTATCTTTGCATCACCTTGTAACACTTGAATTGTTGTTTCCTGATTTCTTGCTAGTTTTAGCAGAACTTTTCTTTCATGATTATAAGCTTCGATCACGCCTTCAAGATCTGAGAATCTATCTTCACCTTTGTTCAAGAGGTTTTACCAGCTTCCAGTGGAATTTTTTAATTTCCTTAATATCCCTTTGAATTTGCTGCATACATTCTGTGTCTTTTATTGTTCATTCAAGGTTTCCATCATTTTCTTATGTTCTTCTACGTTTTTATCTTGATCTTCTTTGGATACCCACAGCATTTCTTTCATAATGTTTGTTATTTCCTTTTTTTACCTAAGAGATTATTTCTCATCTGATTTCCTCTATGGCTTCATGGAGTTTTTTTTGTTACTTCAGTTGGTATCATTTCAGAAAGTTTAGCTCTGTAACTTCAAGTGTCTTCCATTTCAGTGTTTCTTGGGCTTGTTCTCAGTGGGCTGGAGGACTGAGACAGCATCTTGCTCTTTCTTTTTGCCATTTTCCTCTGGAACCTGTGTGGCTGGCCAGGCAGCCTCCTGATGGATTGCACTGGAATGCTGCTCTGGGTAGAGCTTCAATTTTTCAATATGCCCTTGGCTAGCTGGGACAGACTCTTGAACTATTGCATCAAAGTCTTGTGCTCTGTGGCTTGTGTGCTGGCCAGGTGTTCCCCTGATGTACTGTGCTGGTTTGCTGTGTGATCTGGGCTGGGCAGAGCTTGGATGCTCCATGCAGTTAGAAGGTGCACACACTTGGAATGTGTCACTAGGGCCTAGCACCTGGCTGGGTGGAGTTCAGAACCTCTTCAACCCAGGCAGCTAGCCGAGAAACACCCCCGGAGTGTGGCTCTGGAACCTTGTGCCTGGCTGTGTGGAGTCTAGAATCTTTGGGACTCATGAGGCTAGGTGGTGCAAGCCCCATGAGTGTGGCATTGCAGAGGACTTGTGCCAGACTTGGAGGGCTTCAGAGCCTCTGGACCATGCAGCTAGCTGGCACACACCCCTGGCATTTGGTGCTGGGGCCTTCCTCATGGCTGGGCGGTGTGCAGAACCTCTGCAACATGCTGAGTGGCTAGTTGGGCCTACCCCTGAACTATAGAGTTGTGGCCTTGTGCTCTGATGAGCAGATCTCAAATTCTCCAAGGCCCATTGTATAGACAGTTTGCTCCCTGATGGGCAGCTCTGGGGACCTGGGCTGGGCTGGGCTCAATACCTCTGTGATCTGTGATGCTGGCTAGGCATTCCCCTGATGGATTGCACTAGGATGCTCGGCTGGGCAGAGTTTGCATCCTCTGTGCAGATAGGTAGGACGCATCCCTGGAATATGGTGCCAAGTCTTTGTACCTGGCTGGGTGGAGTTCAGAACCTCTGGGAGGCTGGGGGTTTGGCTCAGCGGCTTAAGCGCCTGCCTGGTAGGTGTGAGGTTGTGAGTTCGATCTCTGGTGCCACAAAAGAAAAGAAAAAAAAAACAGCCTAACCAGAATCTCTGGGACCATTTCCTATAGTATGTTAACATCCAGTTGCTCTTGAATAATATCAGAGTATATGATTCACTTTCAATTGCTGCAATTACATGCATGTTGCTCTTAATAGGTGTTCCCTGTACGGCAATACTTACATTTTTGATAGTAACAGTACCATTGTGCATACCCACAGAACACTGTGTTCACCCAATGACCCTCCATAAAATTCTTTCAAATTAAGACAAGTCATTGGATTTTAAGGTTTAACTAAAGGACTGTAGTAAGCCTTGTCCCAATTACATCACCATATAGTAGACTAAAGAGATCTCTATGTTAACAACAAAGTCTTTCCAGTGTGTCAACAACTTAAACACAGAAAACAGCGAGTAAAAATGAAGAGAAACATGAGAAGACAAAACAAGAAAATGCCACACAAGATTCCCAAATTCCCCAAAGTCAATCCAGGAGCATTGAGAGGGAGAACAGTACAGGCAACACACATAGATCATCTAGAATGACAAAAAAGGGTGGTTAGAAAACAAATCTAAAGTGTCAGGGATATAGATCAGGGGCATTGTGCCTCTCTGGCAAGGGTGAGCTCTTGAGTTTGACTCTCCATTTGGTAAAAAATAAATAAATAAATAAATAAATAAACAACAACTAAGAAATGGTATGCATAATCTTAGACGACATAACTGATCAGAAAATGCAAGTAATAACCAAACAGATCAAGTAACTGTAAGAACACAGTACCAAAAACTACTATAGCTAAATAAATTGATAAGAATCATGAGTAAACACTCGAGGAGAAAAGAAGTGTCCATGTAAAGGTTTCAAGCAGCAATCCAGGTGATCAAAGTTTATGTAGAGCTTGGCATGATGGCCCAAACCTGTAAGAAGTAACCAAGTGAGGACAGGATTTCAGAATTCTAAAATAAGCTCGCCGGGCGTGGTGGCACACGCCTTTAATCCCAGCACTCGGGAGGCTGAGGTAGGCGGAGCGTTGTGAGTTCGAGGCAGGCTTGGGCTACAACGCGAGCACAAGGCCGGCCTGAGCTACATAGTGCGACCCTGCCTCAAAAAAACTAGGGCCGGGAGTTTGGCTCAGTGCCTTAAGCGCCTGCTCTGACAGGCGCGAGGTTGTGAGTTCAATCCCCGGTGCCGCAAAAAAAAAAAAAAAGAAAGAAAGAAAGAAAATAAGGATGTTCTCTATGATATAGTGCTCAAACATACATTTAAAGACTTAAAGTCTGGAAGAAATATGAAAAATAGATCCAATACCTGCTAAAAGAATTAAGTAAGGCTGAGAGATTTGAGAATACATGACAAATCAAAACACACTGTAAAAGGCAGAAAATATATTTTACACAAATAATAAAAGACAATATCTCAAGTTCTGGTAGAAAATAAACATACAGATAAAGGAGGCACATGGAAAAATAAAAAAAATAGCCACAACTAAAAGACAAACTCTCTGCATAATAACATTCTCCTACACATGGCCATATTCTGAAAAAGTGTTAGAGCACATCAATGACACACTTAGAAGTATCAAACCAATAGAACACTTACAGACCTCTCCATATGAAAATTAGGGGCCACGAAGGCTTGAAGGTAAGAGTTTCCAGTGCTAAGTCATAAGTTTCTAACCCATATGCATATGCATATATTCTGCAAATCTTTCCATTTGTATTGATGGAAAAATAAATTGTATCCATGAAAAGGAGGCCCTTAATAAATTCAAGACCAACAAATCAGCACTAAAAGAATTTCCAAGAATATGTTAGAAAGACATAATGAAACAACAATGCCAACAAATCACACAGAACAGATACATCTGACAGGATGTGCACCTATACCACTTGGGAGGAAAACAAATATAAGGAATTCAGTAACAAGCAAATAGTGCATTTACAGGAAGAAGTCAATACATTTCAGGAATAACTCTCAATGAGCCAGGGCTCAATTGCCCCGTGCAAAGATATAGACTAGCAGAATGAAAAAGAAAAGAAAAAAAAGAAAAGAAACAAACAAAAACAAAAAAAACAAGATATACCAATATGAAGTATACAGAAAACATATGTAATTCAAAAAAAAAATCAAAAACAGTAGACCAAAGGATGGGAAAGAATGATCCATTCAAATGAAATGAAGGGAAAAGCAGGAGTACTTATCTTAAATTCAGAGTAAATGAATTTTAAGCCAAAGATGACCAGAAGAGGCAAACAAGGTCTCCACCATACAGGTTAAAGGAACAATTCAGTGGAGATAGATTACAGTAATGACCATATTCATAACAACTCCTGCAAACCCATCTTCCTAAAATAAACATTAATAAAGATAAAATGTTGGAGAAAGGCCAACACTGTTATCATACTGTAACTCTGGTACTTAGGAATGAGTTACTTTCTGGAGGTACATTTATAAAATGGATTCATTCATAGTTTAAGAAAGTGAGTCTCATGCAATGTTGATACCAATACACAACTGCGGCATAAAAAACTCAAACTCACACTCACACCTAGGGTAGGTCCATGATTTTACTTTACTACTCCACCCTACTGCAATGCAGTGCAATCTCACAGCAGCACAAGTGTGATAATGTTGCATGCACATGTGAGCCACTTCTGTAATTTCCTTGCAACTCAGATATGCAGAAGTGGAGGGCTCACAGTGTTATGTATTAAAAACTGGTGGTCAACTTAGCACCAGCTGAATTAATTCAGCTGGTGTTGAGTAAAGATGTCCCAGCTGAAGAAAGTTACCAGCATAAATAGAGACGTGGAGAAGAAGAGCGAGGCGTTGTGGATTCTTTCAAGAGTTGCTGTTTGAGCCGCTGGTTCTCCTGGAGTTGCTTGTCATGCTGGCTTCCTCAACATGGATTCGGCCATTATCATCGGAGGAGCTCGGGACCTCATCAATGAGAGTGGCTGTGGTTCACATTGCGGAAGCCTTGCTCCTCACATTGTGCATCGCTTCCTGGCTCTGGAGGGAAAACTGTGTGTTGGAGAAGCTTGTCACGCTGGGCTTCCTGACCTGTGCTATACTGTTCTCATCGTCAGAGGAGCGCGGGACCTCGTTGCCACTAAGGATGGCTGTGGTACTCTTCAGAGCAGCCCCGCTTCTTCTTTTGAGCGTGACTTCTCAGCTCCTGTGTAGGACCCTCAACCCACTGCACAGCTCCTTCACCCCGCTGGCATAGACTTTCTAGTTCCACCGCTGACCTTTGGCATTCCCAGCACAGAACCGTAAATAGACTGGTGTGAGTCCTTATTGTGGACTCTTAGATTTCCAGTTGGATTTGTGGGAGGCATTGTCATGCATTTGGGTCTCTAGCTGGACTCTTGCACGACATTGCTGTGGGATCCAGGCCCTCAGTTAAATATCCTGGGTCTTAGTGTTGTGGATAGATTTTCCCGCACTTTCTTGTGTTTAAGTTTGGGTGACTATTATAAACAGTAAACTCTGTGTCCTGTATGCAGTTGTTCTCCCTGTAACCCCTGACTACATCACACAGTTACCCACTTTCACAATACCATAAGGCTACAAATACATCAATCTACAAGAACAAAAATTCTAGAGAGACATATTAGAGTCCAACCAAAGCTTCCAAATAATAGATTTGGCAAATATCTAAAACCACCCAACAACAGAATACACGTTTGGCACCACAGTGCATGGGACTTTCTCCAAAATGAGTCACACACTATCCAAGAAAGCACTCTTAAGTAAATGCAAAGGAGGAGGTATAACCCATGCATATTATCAGAACACAGTGCCCCAAAACCAGAAGCCAGTAGCAAAAGAAATCACAGGAAAGTTGCAAACATTGGAGAAGTAAACAATTTCCTCTTGAACAAACAATGTGTGGTGGAAAACAGCAAAAAAATATGTTGCAGAATCTAACGATTTTTCATTTCATTTTTACTTTCATTGCAGTATCTTCTTACAGTATGAATGGAATGATTTCTCTTATTTTTACTTAAGTATGCCTTCTGAACTAGATGTGCTCTACAGTATTTTGCTGAAGTTTCTGAAAGGCGCACATCAGAATAAATGTTCCATTGTTGGGTGGAACACTGTAGAGATTTATAAAGAAATGCTAATGACATTACAACTCAAGATTATGGGATACAATGGAAGCAGTCTTTAGAGCAAAAGTCTGAGCAATGAATGTCCATCATAAAAATAGAGCAACCAAAAAAAATTAACCTTAATATGGCCACCACAGTGCTAGAAAAATTCAAAGCTAATGAGGAAGGAAAGTATAAATACCAGAGCAGGAATAATGAAATTGACTCTAAATAAATACAAAGATTTGAAGAGTTGCTTCCTTGAAAGTTGAAAGGAATCTGGCTAAACCCAAGCCAATCTAACCAAAAAATGAAATAAATACTCAAATGCATGCAATTAGATCTGAAAAAGATGAAATCACAACAGATTCTGCCAAATGACAAGGATGTTTACTAAAGTCAGTCCAGTTCAATAGTTCTGAAACATGAGGCAAAATAATCACACAAGAGAAAGAAATGAATGAGTTCTACTTAAGAAAGGAAGAAGCTCAACTGTTATTTGCAGAGGACATGATCACATATATAGAAGACGGCAAAACCTGCACTGAAAGACCCCCAAAATTAATCACCAAATTCAGTATCACAGTAGGTTACAAAGATAATAAACGAAATTTAATGACATTCTTTATAGTGATATGAAACAGAGTAACAAAGAAATTAGGCAAATGGACTGTCATAAAACAATCAAAAATTGAATCCTTTTAAAGTGAGTGAACTGATGGAAAGAAAGATGTCCACAATGAATATTAGCACAGTCTGAAAAGGAAATTAAAGAAAATCTCACAAAATGCATCCAGTGTTCTTGCATGGGCAGAAACAATAGAGTCAAAATGGCTACATTTTCCAGGTCATTACACAGATGTAATGCAATAGCACTCAAAATAACAAGAGCATTCCTCAAAGAACAAGAAAAATACATTCCTCAAATTCATATAGAAGCGGAAGAGGCCTAGAAGAGCAATAGCCAACTTGGGCAACGAGAGCAAAGCATGGAGCCTGTAAATGCTGGCTGCAACTTATAAAATTTATACTGAAAAAACAGCATGACACTACAAAAAAACAGACCTGCGGACCCACAGAAGACAATGCAGTATACACAAGCAACTCCAGGCAACATAACAATCTTTTCTTTGACAAGGAGTGCAAATACTCCTTGAAGAAAATGTAAAATGTAGGTCACTTAACAAGTGCTAAAGAGAAAACTCACCACACAAATACCAAAATTACAATCTGCAACCCTGTCTCTCATCATACAGAAGTGTAAGATCACATGAATCAAAGATCTAAATAATAAAAGGGAAACATAATATGCTGGAAGTCAAATGAGGTAAAACTGTGAAAGACACATGTAGATAACAACATTCAGAACAGAACACCAGGTACCAAGAAACAACAAATACGATCAAACACAATTAAAAAGTTTCCACTCCGCAAAGCAAACAACCAACAGAGTAAACAGATGACCCACAGAATAGTAAGACTATTTTGCCAGGTACCCCTCCTCTGACAAGTCACTAACATTTAGAATATATAAAGGACTCAAAAAAGAGTAGGCCACCCGAATTGAGACCCATTCAAGAGATAGTCATCTAAATCAATAGATACTTCTCAGATGTAGTACAAATGACCAAGAAATGGCTGAAAATGTGTTTAGTATTGTTGGTCACTCATGAAATGAAAACTAAAGCAACAATGAGAATCCATCTCACTACAGAGTGAATGTCTACATTCAAGACATCCAATAATAGCAAATGGTGGTAAGTCTGGGAGGAAAGGAACCCTTTTTCATTGTTTGGGGGAGTGTAAACTGGTACAACGTTAGGAAAATCAGTCAGGAGACCCTGTAGAAAACAACACTAGAATTTACATTCAACCCCAATAGTCTCCTCCTAATTATCTTTGTGATATAATTGAAGACATCATAGTACCTTTACGCATATATATCCATGTTGACAGCAGCATAATATACAGAAACTAAATCTAGGAATTGGCACTTATTTCCACCAAAAGAGGAGTGGTTAAGGATAATGATGTTATATGTATAAAATTCAGGTCTTCTGTCCAATAACAAGGGTCACCGTGGGCAAATGGGTGTACCTAGAGGCCAATATGTTAAGCGAAATTAATCAGACATACGAGCTTAAATACAACATGCTTTAAACGTAAATAAAGGGAAAAATAAAAGATTGCATTACAGCGAATAGCTAGATCAACCTTTAGTATATGAGAATGGAATCAAGAGATAAAGGGAAGCAGACGGAGGGGAAGGAAATCACATAAAACAGGTGGAAATATGAAGTGTTCACATACAGAAAGTCCCCATGTGGCATTTAATCATTATGTAGTAAGAATATGTATCAATATTTAGATACACTGTATATGTATATACATATATATGTAAATGATAGTTATCACTAGGTACTGAAAAAAATACATATACATTTACAAATTTACACACCAATACATCCCTGTATACACCTGTATGCATATATATACACATACAAACATATACACACAAATTTATACAAATATATAGACATATATACATGAAATCACTGACTTTTCAGCTAGTGTCTTCTGGCTCTGCTTTCAGGTCCCACAGTGGGAACAGGGGTGCTTTCCTGAGAACTAAGCAGCGCATGATGAGGGCAGGCAGCAGAGGCTTTGCTGCACTACAGGAGACCCTTGCTCTGGAGTCCGCCCTTCCAGTTTCCCCAGAGTCCTGTCCCACACCTTGCCCTCACTGAGCTCAAGTCCTCTCCCTTTCAGCTGCAGAAAGGACCTGAGGGAAAAAACAAAACAAAACAAACTTTGACTCTGCATGCAGTCCCATGGAGGCCAAAGGTGGCGCTGTCGTGAGAATTCCGCACAGCGTGTTGCATGGCAGGAAATGCCCTTTTCCAGAATGTTCCCAGACTGTCTATCTCCCTTCAGGCTTTGGTCGGTTCTTCACAAATCCAGACTATGACCTCCCGGATCCCAGGTCCTGTGCACTCGTCCCTCATAACGCATGAATCTCAGACCTCAGCTCTTACCCTGCACTCTGAGTCCCCTGAGCCAGAATGGGTTCCACTAAGCCTGGAATGGTGGTGCATGACTGTAATCCCAGCTATCTGGAGGCTGAAGCAGGAGGATCCTTGTGAGTTTCAGAGAAGCCTGGGTTACAACTTCAGCTCAAGGCGGTGCGAAAGGTTTAGCGAGACTGCAACTCAACAACAAAATAAAACATAAAAGCAAGCAAAACAAAAAACAAAACAAAAGGAAACCAAACCAATGCAAACCAAACCAAACAGAACAGAAAAAAATGTACACACTGAGAATGCTTTTTCGGCATTCAAAGTCTCACTACAGAGGTGGAACTTGATTGGGGGAAGCCCCCTCTCAGTGGCGAACTTTGGCATTCCCGCCATTGCCTGTCACCTTGAGCCCTAACTGGGTTCACCCACACAATTCCCCTCACCAGAAGCAGGCACCTCAGAATAGAACCTCAGCAGTTCCAACCCAAAGCCACTACTGCGGTCAGTGGACGTCACACCTGGCCATGTGCCTGGGGTCTCCCAGGGTTCATAGAAGGAACAAAATGGAATTTCCAAGGTCTGCTTGGTCTTCACTAGGGTACAGCCTCTTGGTTCCTGGCAGAGCCGGAACCACCTTCTTCTGTGGACCGGACCCGATCCCCTGAGACTCTGTGTCCACCTCCCAGGGTGCACGGAGTCTGAAGCTCACTGCAACAGTTCAGCCCCTGGGTGGTCCAGGGCTCACAAGAGGCATAGATCTGGGGAGTTTGCTGGCCTTCCCTCTGGGGTAGGGCTTCCTCAGTCCCTTGTCTCCCCTCATCTTGAACCCTCAGTGTACCCCAATCCTCTCTGCTCGCCTCCCTGACCCAGGAGCTCAGATAAAGTTTCTCACTCAGCTCTGACTGGACCATGCCGCAGTCAGTAGAAGTCATGTCTGGGAACAAGTCCACAGGTGCAGAAAATGAGTGTCTTAGGTCCCTTCCGTCCTCCTAAGGGTCATCTCCATGGTTCCTGGTGGATCCTGGGTTCCACTGGCTCTGAACCTCAATCTCTTCGTCCAGACCAAGGACCTGATGCCCAGAGTCCCGTGAGGCTTAAAGGAAGACTCTTCTTTAATAATGGCATAGCTAATACTGCTATCCATTGTTTATGCTTCTACTGGGTATATTGTTTTAGTGCATACTTTTTATTGATTTACTTTGTGTTTTTGAGACAAGGTCTTGCTGTGTAGATCAGGCTAACCTTGAACTACTTTGTAGTCCAGGCTGACCTCAAAAGCATGGTGATCCACCTGCCTCAGCCTATGGAGTGCTGGGAGTACAGGAATTCGCCTCCATGGAGAAGTTCATTTCTCACTTTGTCAAAATAGTACCATAACTAAGGATGCTATACACCACTTATGTGTTTACTTGCTATGTTGTTTGTAGTGCATACTCTTTCTTTCTTTTCTTTTTTTTTTTTAGACAGAGTCTTAATGTGTAGTTCAGACTGACCTTGAACTCACTTTGTAGTCCAGGTTAGCCTCGAACTTGTGGCAATCCTTCTGCCTGAGCAGATGGATTCCTGGGAATACAGGCATGTGCCACCATGGAAAAGTTCATTTTTCACTTTATCAAAAAGCCCTTGTTTTGAAAGCCAGGTCTCACACCCCCAGGATGGTTTCAGAGAGTTACTAGCTCAGTCTGTGCAACCTTAATGTCTCCCTTTTCCAATGTTACCGTGGGCTATTAACATCTCTGCTGTGAGGAGCAGCCTCAGACTGCAGTGTTGTAGAGGTAGGAAGATTTTTCATTAATTTTTCGGTACATTTTGCATATATACTGGCACATTTATATCTCCATTCTTCTTTTTGTCCGTTCCCTTCCCCTCCTTCAACCTCTATTCCCTACCATATTTATAAAACTTTGTGTATGTTTCCGTTTTTCTTTTGTTTTCATTCATTCTCCTCACATTATGTAGCTTTTCTTCCCATTCATGATATCTGTTGGATATTTGACATTCCCACCAGCAGTGTACAATGGCACCTTTTCCCTCTTACCTTCACCATAATTTTAAATATTTGATTGCTGGACATACCCATTCTCTCTGCAATTAGATGGGATCTCAGGGTCGCATTAAACTGCATTTCTCTACTAGTCAGAGTAATGAACTTTTCTTCATGAATTTATTGACCATTTGAGATTCTGCTGAGAAATATCAATTTCAGTTGCACATGTTAAATTGTAGTTTCATATAAGGCATTGTAATTCATGTTAAAAAAAACTTTATGAAACTTCAAAGATATCTTAGAACTATTAAGTGAGATTACTAAGAACTCATGATACAGAGAGTCAATGCCTAAATATCAGTTAACTTTCCATTAAATTATCATAATATTTGGAAATTACAATTACTTAAATACAGTGTCAGTAAATAAAATACCAACGTATTGAAAAAAGATAAAAACATGCATAGAAAAAAAACAAGTAGGTGTTTTATGCTCCTCTCTTTCAAGCCTGGCACCCATATTTTTTCTTTGTATGTGAGTAAAACTCATGCAATCATACTGTGATCATCTGCTGATCTCAGGCATACAGAACATTGCTACTAATATATGGAGAGCAGGCTGAAACAAGAGCTCCACATTGTCCAGAATCAGACAGCTCATTTAAAGCATGTAATGGAGTAGAAAACTTAACAAACAACTGATGAATCCTTAGAGAGCCACGGTGGAAAGCTTGACCTCTCAAACTGTCTTTGGTAGCACTGACTCATTTGTCTCTTTTTGCTACTTTTATCAGTGCTTTTTGAGTCTTCTACAAAAATTCTGCTGCCTAACTCGATGCCCTGAAATCTATTGTGGTCTACTGCTTCCATAATTTCTGGTATGATGTCAGAGTTTCATCCATTTTCAGTTGATGTTATTTAATGTAGCAAGCAAGAGTTTAGGTCCATTCACCTGCATGTAGATATCCTGTTTCCCCAGCAGCACATACTAAAACTTTTGATCTATTTTCTCTGTTTACAAATAGTGCAATAAAACATCTAATGAAACGAAAATTTAAGAAAGAACAATTAAGCTTTTCACATGGTTTCCAAGGTTTCATTCCACGGTCAGCTTGCACAGCTCAGATGCCTGTGTTGAGACAGTAAATTAGGGAGGGGTCACATTCTGGCAGGAGCTCTTCAACGCACTTCAGCTGCGAAGCTGAGAAAAGGTGGAAGAGACCAGCATCCCACAATCCCCTTCAAGGGCGCTCCTCCAATGACTCAGACATCCAAGTTAGTCTGATCTCTAAAATTTCCACGACTCTCAGTTACACCACAGCTTGTGCACCAAGCCTTTAACCTTGGGAGACACTTATTCAAACAATAGCAGAGAGGTTGGCTGGAGTTAGGGTGCAAGTTGAAAACAGAATATCTTTATGACACATCCTCAGACTAGTGTGGATAATGAAGACATCAGTGGGTACAAATTATCAGTAGGAAGATGAAGGAATGGAGAAATGCAATGAAATTCCCAAATATTTTCCAAAATAGATGGGTTCCTTCAATTTAGTAATTCAAGAAAATATGAACCTAAGCAACTAAACTTAAGTGGCCTGTACCAGTATGAAGAGCACCCTAGATGCTGGCTTATGCAAAAAGCACTGAGAAATGCCAGCAGCCTGGGTTTTGGATTAGGAACCAATGGCAATCAAGGTTGCAGTGTCTATCTTTTCTTATCAAAAGAGTCATATGAAAATATCAACAACATTTCTTCAGTAGTCCTCAAAGGCCATGAACATTTCTGCTATGAAATTAGCAATCTGGACTTCTTGGAGCATCTATTCTAATCAAAGCTCATGGTTTTCTTCTTTAAAAGAAGTCAGCAATGGTGATATGTAATAGGAAGACAGCAGGGTCTAGGGGTTCCCCTGAATCTATCTTGGAGAAACACTGTCTGATCTCTCTGACAAATGGGCATGGTCACTATCCCTAGGCTGGAAAAGGATTAGAGAGCAGGAGCAAAGAACCCCAGGGAGGGAGATCTGTGTTGCACCGCCCTGTGATCTACTGTGACTGGCAATGTAAAATGAAAGTATAAAATTTAGAAATTTCTTTTTACAAATAAACAGTTATTCCATACTTCTTTCTGCTGAGTTCTTGATTAGACCTCCTCTCCTCAGTCCAAAAGATGTGAGAAAATATGCAGATATCACCAGCCCTGGAGGATGAAACCTGTTTTAGAGAAGGATGAGCTGAAGACTGAAGGAAGGGATAAAGCAGAGGTCGAGATCCGCTTTTTCTCTCTGTGTTTCTCCTACATCTGTTCTGAAATATGAAAAACCCTTACGCACTTGGACAAGGTGTGATGGCCACTTGAGGTAAAAAGGTCCTTTCATCTCCCGAGAGCTAGATGTAAGTGAAATACTTTTTCCTGTCTGTCAAACTATATGGCCAGGTGTGATTAGGTAGTCTGGAAGAAAATGAACCTAAGAATATAAATTTAAGTGGCCTCTGCCCCTAGCAGCCACACACGGGTGCCAGCTGGGAACAAGGTCACCCAAAAAAGCATTAGAGTATTCTCATGGTTCAAAACATCAGCACACTTTTCTTATGGCCTAAAACCGCAGTACACTAGTCTTGTGGTGTACAGGTTTACAGCAGTAGAGGGTCCAGTATCTGTAAAGTTTCTTTTCTCATGAGAAAAATTTGTGAAAAAATCACCTAAATTCCTTGAAGAATAGTCCAGAAAGGATGTGAACTTTTCTGCCATGAATTTAGCAGGTTGGACTTCTTAGAGTGTCCCTTCAAATGAAGCCTCATGCCAACACTGGCTAGCTGTGCAGTGCCTGCGCTCTGCTCAGCTTTGAAATTTGAGTCTGTTTAAGAGTCTCATGTGGAAAGGAAAACATGCTCATGGTAGGTGCCTGTTGCGCAAATCCTTCTGGTCTCTTGGAGACATATAGGGCAAACTTTGGACTGTAATTCTTAGCATATATCTTCAGGTAGACATATTTGCATTTTACCATCTGCACCGGGTACTTTCTGATGTCATGGGATGAGTAGGTGGAAGTAGGCACATAAAGACCACAATGCTCCACCTGGTCTGCCTGAAGTCAAGTCCAGGAGAGGGGGCGAAAAATGGTACAGAACTACAGGAGATGGAAAACTCCAGTCAACAGAGGGATTTTTGCAATTTTGGCATCCCTTGCTTTTCACACTGGAGAGGACATCACAACTGCCATGGGATTGACAGGTGTGCTCAGGAGCCTGAAGGAGCGGGAGGAGTGAACCAAACCCTGCAGTCTTCATCTGTGGGTGGCGCCTGCCCAGGGCCTTCAGGGTGCAGAATCAGCTTGCTCCTGTCAAAGGGAGCAAACATGCATGGCTTATACACCTAGGTGTACATACAGAGAGTTCTGTGTGCTATGTGGACAAGGTGGGAGGATTACTTAAATTGCCCTGCAGCACCTCCTGCAGAAATGTCTCTAACATATGAGGAGTGGATCTGCTAGTATTTCACTGGTGCAGGAACATATAATGGCCCTTCCTATGGACAAGGGTTCTATAATGTTCAAATGGAACACCTCTAAATACACTCAATAAATGGAAGAATACTCAGAGGGCCAGAACTCATATCTGTATGTCTTCTGGACAAAACACTATGCAATTAAAATTCAATAACAAGGGAATTGGGGAGTTTGGTAAATCAAAGGAACCCCTGAAATGCTCTATCTGCATGTGATCTCTAGGCTTGCAATCAAAACACACTACCTGGCTGAGAGAAATAAACTCCAGACATTTATTTCCTCATTGTCCCACAGGCATCAATACTTGGCTGAAGTTGCCCACCAGGATGCAGTCTGCTGAGCGCATCTGCCTGGATTGCAGGGGCCACAGACATGCCACAGCCTCACCTAATCACATTGTGTGCACGCAGGTCCCTGGTATTTCCCAATCTTCCCTGTTCAAAAAGTAGTCAGACTTGAAACTATACTACAAAGCTACTGCGATAAAATCAGCATGGTACTGGAATCAAAACAGACCTGAAGATCAATGGAATAGATTAGGAGATGCAGCCACAAGTACAAACACACTTAGCCACCTCATCTTTGACAAAGGGGCCAAATATGTACATTGGAAGAAAGACAGCCTCGTTAACAAATGGTGCTGGAGAAACTGGCTTTCTATATGCCGTAAACTAAAACTAGATCCATGCCTATCACCATGCACTAAAATAAAGTCAAAATGGATCAAAGATGTGAATATAAAAACAGAGACACTAAACTTACTAGAAGACAGAGTAGGTAAAAATCTTGATGACATAGGAGTAGGCAGAGAGTTCATGAGCAAAAATCAGATTGCACGAGAAACACTTCCCAGAATCAACACCTGGGATCTCATCTTACTAAAACATTTTCGCATGTCAAAGGAAATCTCCAACAGAGTGCAAAGAAAACCCACGAACTGGGAAAATATTGTAGCCAATTGTCCATCAGACAAAGGACTTCTATCTAAAACATATCAAGAATTAAAAGAAATCAGGCCCCTAAAATTCAAGGACCCAACCCAAAAATGGGCATCTGAGATGAATATACACTTCTCAGAGAAAGAAATACAAATGGCAAATAAATATATGAAAAAATGCTCAACATCAATGGTCATTCGGGAAATGCAAATTAAAACAACACTGAGATTCCATCTCACTCCAGAAAGAATGGCCAAGATTAAAAAATCAAGCCACAACAAATGCTGGAGGGGCTGTGGGGAAAAAGAAACTCTTCTCCACTGTTGGTGGGAGTGTAGACTGGTGCAACCACTGTGGAATTCAGTGTGGAGATTCCTCAAGAAGCTAAGATTAGAGATCCCATTCAACCCAGCTATCCCACTTCTGGGCATTTTCGCAGAAGAATTGAAAACATCATACCACAGTGATATCTGTGCACCCATGTTTATAGCAACCCAATTTGTAATAGCCAGATCTTGGAAACAACCCAAGTGCCCATCAATCAAAGAATGGATAGAAAAGATGTGGTATTTTTATACAATGGAGTACTACTCAGCTATTAAGAAAGATTGCATTGAGACTTTCATAAATAAATGGACATGACTTGAGATCATACTCATAAGTGAGATAAATCAAACCCACATGTGTAAATACCGTATTGTCTCCCTAATGTAAGAAACTGAAAAAAGTATATATGATCCAAAATCTATAATAAATACAATGTAAGGGTAAAAAACAGCTCGAAGAGCAAAAGTAATTGGGAAGGGAAAAGGCGGAAAGAGAAAAGGAAAGAGGAAAAGATAAATCTGTATATATGTATATGTAAGATAACTAAAACGAACACACTGCTGAATGTATTAGTTATTGAGAAAGAGTAGTTAATACTCATATGATTAGATCAATTTTACATGTCTATATCTGTTAATGTAAACAACCATTTTAAAGATAATGATACGCAATATACCAACTATTGTCAAGTTTCTATCATCCTGTTTTGTAAACCTGCAATGTTACTGTTGTGCATTTACTCTAGAGTTTGTTTGTCTCTTTTGCTTTTTGTCTTTGTTATATGTGTCTTTTTTTTTTCTCTTAAATAAATTTTTAAAAATAGCTGAATAGTACTCCATTGTTCTCAGTGGGCTGGAGGATTGAGACTGCCTCTTGTTCTTTCGTTTTGTTATTTTGTTCTAGAACCTATGTGGCTCTGTGTCCTACGAGGCTGACTGGGCCTTTCCCTTGTGGGATGCGCTGAGTCATGGGACCGGGTAGAGCTGGATCCTCTGTGCAGCTAGTGAGGGCTCACTCCTGGAGTGTGCTGGTGGAGCCTCCACTTTACTGGGTGTGGGCGGAGACCTCCTGGACCCAGGCAGCTAGGCGGAGCTTACCCTGGAGTGTGGCGCCACCCAGACCCTGTGTCTGGCTGCAAGGAGTTCAGAGCCTCTGGAGTGCCAGGCAACCCTGGGCAAGTCCCAGGCCTAAAGTGCCAGGGCCTTGCTCCTAGCTGGGCAGGCCCACAACCTCTAGGACCCGCCTTGCCAGCCGCTCCACTGAACAATGGAGCTCATGCCCCGCACTCTGATGGGTAGACCCAAGCTCACCAAGGCCCTGCAGCTAGTCTGGCCAGTCCCTGATGAGCAGCTCTGGGGTTCTGGGCTGGGTTGGGCTCAGTACTTCTGTGTCCTGCGAGGCTAGCCGGTCGTTCCCCTGGTGGGTTGCGCTGAGTTGCGGGACTGGGTAGAGCTGTATCCTGTGCACAGCTAGTGAGGGAGCACTCCCTGTTTTCACTGACTTTAAATATCTGCATTATCTTGGGTTTGGCATCTAGCAATGGTATATATTTCTTGCAATTTGTCACATTTTCCTGGCTCTTTATGTGTGAATTTTAAATTGTGCCTTCCAGTTTGTAAGCACTGTACTGTGTTCTTAATCCTGATGTGATCCTGTGGAGACTGTTTAAGTTTTGTTTTAGAAGGCACTCTACTCTGCTAGTTTCAGACTATAAATTACTTCACTTCTATCTGTGTTTGTTCAACCTCATCTGTGGTGGTTTAAGTCTGGCCCATATGTGCCTGGCCTTAAACTAAAAGTTTTTTTGGGATACACAGACACATAGACTTAAAGAACCAGCCACTCTGGTGCTGTCCCCCTCTAGGATTCTGTTTTAAACTCTATGGCCCTTAAAGGCCTCTTCCTTTGTTTCCTCTGGTCAGAATGACATATGTTTATTACCACTGTCAGGCTTGTCCATGAGAGAAAAACAATCCATGAGACCATAATCTTGAGTGAAGCAAAAGATACAAAGCTTAAATATTGCATGGCTTCTCTTACATGAGAAACTAAATATGTATCTATATATCTATAGCTCTATAGCTATATCTATATCTATCTACATCTTTATCATCTATATGAAGAGAGTAAAATAAAATATAGTTAAAGAGGAAGTAGGGAGATTTTTTTCAAATGGATGAAGAAACCAGAGATGGAGGGAGGGGGACAACAAAGAGATAAGATGTATTATGAATATGAACCAACTCCCCATGATAACTGTAATCATTTTATACTGCAGACATGAACCAACACAAATTAAGTCAACCAGTCAATCAATAAAGCCAAGAAAAAAAAAAGAAATACTGAGAACGACACCTATGTAGGACACATCTCCAAGTTTTGGCTCCTTTCACAATTGACCTGCTTTGGTTTACTTTTCAGACTCCTCAGGTAGGGTCCTAAGAAATTTTTCACCAAAGGTTTTCGCTGTAACCAGTGTGAGGGGCAAGGTACACCACAAAAGAACTGGGACTCAAACATTGTGTTTTCTATCTCAATTTTTAAATGTTACACAGCAAAACTAAACTTGTCACAATTCTTTTTTTATTTCTTTACTATTTATCATGTTTATATCACATATGTCATTATTCCAATATATGAAGTTTTGGAGATCTAATCTTTTCTTATCTATGGAGATTTTCCTTTAGGGATATTCTGAAATTTGAATTTTTCACCCCTATATAGGTCATTATATTCTGTGTAATTCTTGAGAATGAATTTTTGTCTGTCACTTTCTTCCTCTGGGACACTAGTATCTGATATTTAAATCACATATTTGTAAATTTGAACTCAAATTAGGTCTGAATGAAAAATCATCATTATCACACCCAAGACACAGAATAGCTAGCTTTATTGTCTCCCTTGCTGCCTGTCACTCAACTCCAACCTCTCCTTAAACAGCGTTCTTAGTTTTGTCCCTCAGTTCTGATGGCCCATCTGCTGTTGAAAATTCTGCACCTGTCTTTTTAGATTACGTAATATAGATATGTACATGAACAATTTAGATATGCATGTATACCTGGATAAGTACATATATACATATACGTATATGCATATATGTATACATTCATGTGCATGAATATATTTGTATGTGTGCATACACACACATATAAAATCTACCAGATGACAGAACCTAGGATAAACGACATCCCAGAAGCATGTGATGAATGGGAAGCCCCAGGCAGGTTTTCAGCACACAACAATATAAAAGTATAACAGATGCCACTCTGATCCTATCGTATCCAGTCGCCTGTCCCCTGCAACAGTTCCAGATCACTCATCGCCATCACTCTCTCTCAGAGAAGATCAGGTCACACAGCCCAGTGGGACCTGGACTCATGCCAGGGGTCCCTAACACTAGGCCCCCAGGGGAAGCCACTCTTAATGACTGCTCCCCTTAGCTCCCCTAGGAAGGACCCAGCAGGCCAGATGCTTTTGAAGGGTCCAGAGTTAGTGCAATGCTATTCCTTCCTCCAAGGATAATTTGCTCAACCTATCCTCCATCTGGACAGTCTGTCTTCCTGTCAGCACCCACAGGCAAGCTCCTCGCCATTCTGAGCACTTTGTATTCCTGAAGCTATAGCTGCCTAGTGCAGTGCAGCTCCTGGACAAGGATATGCTGAATAAAGGAAGAGGGCTGGTCTCCCTCCTCTGAGGAGCAACTGGGAATGTGTCTCCCATCCTCGAACTGGACACACTCAGCTTCCTGGGCTCTGAGTGGCTCCAGATTTCATACCTGTGGATTGTGCTTCACATCCCTGCTGTTAGACTGATCCTAGAGACTTTCCTCTCTGTCTCAACACTTTGGAAACATTTTCCACCTCCCCACATGCCCGAACAATGCTACAACTGTCCCTTCTCCTCAGCAGCCCCTTCACTCACTGTGACCACACAGATTCTGTCCAGACAACATTCCCCCACCTGAACACCTCAAGTCACAAAAGATATCCTAAGAAACCTGCAAACTCCCAAGTACTTGGCAGAAAGGCATCAAGTGAAACAAGAGAGGCTGTGTTCACCTGGCCCTGCCATGAGAGATGCACTTTGACTTAAGAGGACAAACCGATTGTCACACTGAACACAAGCGGATCACAGAACTACATGTAAAATGCAGCATTGTGAAACTCCTAGAAGAAATCCTAGATAACCTTGGGTATGGCAATGGTCTTTAAAAATATATCACTGAAGACACAATCCCTGGAAGAATACTTGTTAAGACAGACTTCGTTAAAGTTTAAATCTTGTGCACCAAGATGATAATGTCTGGAAAGGGAGAAGGCACATGGAAGACCAAAAGAAAACATTTGCGAAAGACACATCTGATAAAAGACTTAGCTAAAACATATTTTTAAAACCTCCTAAGCCTCCACAACATGAAAATGAGTGACTTGATTAAGAAATGGGCAAAAAAACCTTGACCAGCACTCACCACTGAAGATATGCAAGTGGAAAGTAAGCATAGGGAAATATGTTCAACAGAGTTCATGATTAGGGAGTTGCAAATTACAATTATGGGATATCACCACACATTTCTTAAAATGCAAAACTCCAAAGCACTGACAACCGCAAACAATAGCCAGGAAGTAAAGCAAGAGGAACTCTGATTCATTGCTCATACGAAGGCAAAGTAGTAGGGCCACTTTGGAAAACAGTTTGACACTTTCCTACAAAACTATTGTTTTACAATGACACCTCTTAGCATTTATCTAAATGAAATGAAAATTTATGTACATACAAAATGTGTACAAGGATGGTTATCACACCTTTATTCATAATTACCATAATTCAAGGGATATCTTTTAGTAGGTGACTGGATAAATTGTGGAACATCAAGACAATGGAATATTATTCTGTGCTAAAAAGGGATGAGATGTACAGCCATGGAAAGAGGTAGAGGAAACTTAATTGCATATTAATAAATGTAAAAAGCCAATATGAAAAAGCTACACACTGCATGATTCCTATTCTATAACATTCTAGAAAAGGAGAGGGTAAAAGTGAGACAGAGAAAAAAGAACAGTGGCTTTCAGGGTTGGGGAGGGGAAAGCAGGATGCACAGGCAGATGACAGGAATTTGGGTCACTGAGACTATTGGCTATGATAGTGGCTATGCATTGCTACACATTTGTCAGAAGCTGTAGAACTACAACTTCAACAGTGAACCCCAATGTAAACAGTGGTGATAATGATATGTTACTGTAGGTTCATCTGTTCATCCATCCTGTAATAACTGCATCATTCTACAGCAGGGTGCCATTAGTGGGAGAGGGTTTGGATGTATTGAGTCAATGAGGATTTAGGACTCTTTGCATTTTTCAATACATTCTGTTGGAAACTAAAATATACACTTTAATTCTAAAAGTGTGACAATAAAAATTCACCATTTTGGAGAACTTTAATAACTTTCCAAGTAATTAGAGGAATAAATCATGAAAAATTATAATATGTAACACACCTAGGAACACTATCAACCATAGGAGCACAACCAACATTTATGGAACACTCAAACCAAGAAAGCAAATAGAGATTATTTTCTTAATCTACATGAAACACCAAAACACACCACATTAAAGCATATAAAACAAAGTTTAATAAACATTTAACAATTTTACACAAACCAGTGCTATTAAACTAGAAACCAATAGATATTGTGAAAATCCCAAAATATATGCAAATAAAAAAGCATGTTTCTGAGTAGCCCATTTGTAGTACAGGAAGTAAAATGGGAAACTAGAACTAAAAATTTTTAAAACATATCAAAATATGCAGGACTATCTAAATTTGTGCTTCAAGAGATGTTTACAGCATTTGACATTTGTATTTTTAGAGACAAGGAATGTCTTAATCAAGGTCTATGCTCTTGCTGGGTGGAGGCACACACCTGTGATCCCAGCACTCTGGAGGCTGGGGCAGGAAGATGGATGCAAGTTCAAGGCCAACTCATACTACATAGAGTGACCCTATCTCAACCAATCAACAAGCAAGCAAACAAGCAATAAATAAAATGACGTATGTTCTCAACTTTAGAACTTAAAACAACAAGGGCAAAGTAAATGCAATGCAAACAGAAGCAAAGTAATGAAAGGAGAAATCAATGACTTGAAAAGAAAAGGAACACAAATAGCAAATGAGCGAAAAAAAACCTGGCTCTTTGGATTCTTAATAAAATCAATTAACTGTATGCAATACTGATGAAGAAAAAAAGGAGACAAGGCAAAAATTGCTAATATCAGGAAGGACAAGGGGACACCACTGTAGAGAGCTGAAAAAATGAAAAGGCAATAAGAGAATATTACAAATAACTCCACACCTGTCACTTCCAACATGAGATTAAATGGATTGATTCTTTGCAAGCCATCATCTTCCAAACTCACTCAAGAAAAACACTAAATAAATACCCCTGTATCTATTCAGAAAAACGTGTTTACACTTTGAAATCCTCCAAGGAAAACGTTTTAATGTTTTCACTGGAAAATTCTACTGAACATTAAAGGAAGAAAGAAAGCAAATTTTACATGATTTCATTAAGTAGGAGACATGGGAACAATTCTAACTCATTTTATATGTCTATTAATGCACAGATGCCAGTGCAGAGAAAGATACTGAAAGACAATTGCATCCCAACACCTCCCATGAACATAAACAAAACATCCTATCAAATCCAGTATCATACAACAAGTAAAACACATTGTGATGAAGTGTGGTTGAAGACCGGAAGGAAAGGATGGTAAAACATTTTTTTTAATCAGCATGAGTAACCAAAACTAGGAAAACTACCATTTCAAAAGATACAGAAAAAGCTTTTGACAAAATTCAACATCCATTCAAGATTAAAAACTCAAATCTCTCCGGGAATTATTAATAAAACAGATTGTTAATCTGATAAAGGTTACTCACAATGAAACCTGGAGGCAACATTATATTTAATAAATCAAGACTGGATGACTTCTCCCTAATAACAGGAAAAGGGTGACTGTTCACTCGCACTCCTCCAATTCTGTACCATGATAAAAATGTTAGCTTCAAAATGAGAAAAAGAAAAATGCCGAAGACATTCTATTCAGAGAGGAATAAGCATGAGTGCGTGAGTTCGCTGGTGATCTGTGAGAAGAAGCAGGGAAAGTAACCAAAACAATTTAGCAACAAAGAAAAAAAGCGGAAGGAACCACCACACCGGATGTCCCCGTGACATAGAAATGAAGACAGATGAGCTTGTGGGTCTGGAGGATGGACAAATGAACAAGAGCTCAAGGAAGAAAGATTAGTCTTCTCCAAAAACATGTACTGTGAGTACTGGCCATCACATATATTTTAAAAAGTAGACTTTACCACCTGCTTTACACCTTCTGTGACATAATCGGTAAAAAGGAATCACAAGCTGAACCGTAAAACCTAAGGCTGCAAATATCTGGAGAAGGACACGGGGGAAAGTCCTTACAGGGCGGCGACCAGCAGTCCGACGATGCTGAAGCCGAGCCAGCCGCAGTGCCGCTGCGGCTCGATGCCGGAGTTCCAGCGTCCTCCAGTCCGCGGGGCTGCCGCCCGGGAGCACGCAGGTTCTCACTCGGAGATGGTGGCCCGAGGGGAGCAGGAGTTCGCCAAAGGCTGGGTCAGGCCTTGAAGGACTCGCGCAGGCAGCACCGCCGCTGCGGTTAGGGGCGCGCGTGGACGGATGCGTCTCTCAGCAGCCTTCACAGCCCAGCCGTGCTCCGCTGCGGCCGGGGGCGCGCGGGCCCAGAGCAGCCAGCCGCGCTCATCCTGCAGGGGCCGTAGTCCAACCGACGCGCCGAGCTCTGGCGAACCCGCCACGGTAGCCCACGGACAGGGACACGGAGAAGCACGCGAAGCCGGAGCGCAGGGACTTCGCTCCCGCTTGGGCCCCAGGAGCCCGGAGGGAGCCAGGAGGTGGAGCTGGAGTCTCTGCAAACCAGCGTCGGCAGATGACCTGTTTTAATCCGAAGTCCTCAGCCACGTCACTGGTTGTCCCCTTACTCAGCTCCAAGAGAGAGCCGGGGAAGTGGGGTGGGGGGCGTCGCAGAGCTAACGCGCGCGGGACTGCAAGAGGCCCTGTCCTCGGGAGCATCATCTGGCCGCGGGCACTCAGCGCTGGGAAAGGGTGCAGACGCGGGGGACCCAACTAGGGGTGCTCAGAGCTGCCAAGAGGGCACCCCGAACTCCACAAGCCCAACACTGTCAAGTTGTATAAGTACCGCGCTAGCCGATTGACGTTGTCAAACTGAAGGGCGCTCTCACCCCCTCCCTTGCGGTCCCAGTGGCATAGATAGAGTTCCGGCCAGGGCGAGCCGCCCTTCAATTTGCTGCCCTCCAGCACATCTGAGTGTGCTAGCCTATTAACATCCCGTACTGGCCAATGTGCCCCGCAGGGCGAATCGCACCCCACCCCAATTATGCCACTGCTTTGTCCCCAACAGGTCGAACCTCAAACCCTATGTTAACTTTTACTTTTACTTTTGATATTGTCTATATTTGCGTCTGGATGAGAGAACGGTGTTATATTGTGTGCTGTTTATGTTTCTACTAAGGCTCAAACTGAGTGTGTGTGAGTGTGTGTGTGTGTATTTCCTTGTATTCGTCTTTCAAAGAAACGGTAAGGAAAAATATTCCTCTCCTTTTCTTGTTCTGGTTCTCTCCTTCAGTCGTCTCCACGTCACACTTACCTTTTTAAATGTTTCCCTTTTGCTTAAAATTCACATTTCTGTTTGTAATCTTTGTATTCCAGTTTTCAGCAAATTCTCATTTCACTATAAACAAAATAAAGTCCTTGCAACTTTTGGTTAGGGAAATATTTTTCACGTATTACACCAAAAGCACAAACCTTAACAGAAAACTGTAATAAGTTGGACTTTCTTAAAATACATTGGTCTGTGAGAAACACTGTTAAGAGAAAACACCATAGAGACAAACAGGTAGGAAAATAGTATTTGCAAAACATATATGATAAAGGAATGGTATCCAAAATACATAAATATTCCAAGCATATTAATAAAACTGCTAAATTCAAAAATGGAGTACCAAAGTCTTGAACAGACACTTAACCAAAGAGACTACCAAAGGTAAATGAACCGGAAGATTCACTGTAATCAGTAGGAAGTGCAAATTTAAGCCCTGATGAGATGTGATATGCACTTATTAGAATGACAATTATCTTTACAAGGTGACAGGAACCCTGGCCAAACTTCCCTAAAGCATCCCAGCAATAACAATTGCAGGAAGAGCCCATGAATGAATTCAGATCCTCATCTGGCATCTGAATAAAATAGTGTAGCTTTGTTCTCCAAGCAAGTGATGTACAAGTTTCAGAAACCAAGCCAGTGAACCGGTAAACCACGACTCAACGAGGCTTTCGATACACTTGTGGCGCCATCTAGTGAATGACAGGGAGCACAGCACTTTTCAGGAGAAAAAAAAACCCACACAGAAGTCTGTCCTAAGAGGAGTAGCCAGCTGTTGGTGACAGTTTTGGGGAGGGATGGGAAGATGCAAGAGGCCAGCTCCTGAAAGAGGCCTTTCTAATATACCCAGGAGGGTTTGGGGCAGCTAAGTGACATGATGGGATGTGTGTTTTAGAATAATTCACCATGGAAATGCAGCCAGAGATGGTGACCACAGATCAGGTGCCTAAGGAGTCAGTGCTCCCTGCCTATTTTTACTGCTTGAATTCTTGGGTCAGACACCTGGAACGACCACCTCCTATTGGAAATAAGCAAGGATTCCTGGTCAGTTTTTCTTGTCTATTGTCTTGGCTACCTAGCACAGTGCTTGGGGCACACTACTTTTCTGTTTTTAATTTACAAATATAAGGAAGATATTTTCCACATATAAAACAAAATTATCATGCTGCGAAATTACAAACCCCTCCATCCCATACATCACCAAACTGTCTTTTAGAGAATGACAAGTCAGGGTGAGCTCACACCAGTCTGACGGGCAAGCAGGACCGGTGGCCTTTTCTTCGTTTACAGGTGCCACAAATGAGGCCTTTGAGGGTGCTCTGGTGAGGGCAAAGGCCCACTGACAAGGCACCAGGCAGCTCCACTGTGGGTATAAATAAGTTGGGTTCTGGATTTCTAGGCCAGGCTCGAGTGTGTGACAGCAGATTCACACACTTGCCTTCTGACCTCAAGTTACAGGACTGCACAGGGGGCACCAGGAGAAGGCTCTGTTAATGACCCAGGGACAGCTAGCATTCCTGAAAAACAAAGTCATTAGAGTGACTGCCCCCAGGAGCCATCGAAGGTAGATGACCCTGACTGAAGACATAATATCTAATCCACGGAATACATGGAAGGTCCACACCATTCCCGGAATGGGAGATTAAGGAAAGTTGTCTAACCAGCACCTTCCACCTCCTTCCATTGCTCTAGGTTGTAAGTGGAGAAACTGAGGCTGTGAATGAAAAAAAGTCACGTCTGTGGTTACACCCTGGGTGAGGGAGGCCAATGTTTCCACGTCCCATTGAGTCCCAAAGGGCAAGTTTCAAAGGTGTTGTAGGACAAGACTTCCCGAGCAGTCGCACCTGCCCCAACCTCTACCACCTTAAAAAGGCTTCAGTTCCAGCTCCTCTATCTTCTCATCCACTGGGCTCCACTCAGCAAGCTGAGGCAGCACCAGACACACTCTGTCCATCTGATGTGGGCACACCCAGGTGCTCTTGTCCCTCAAGCTTCTCCTCTTCCATCAGGCGTGGCCATATGGGATCCGTGTGGGAGGTCAGCCTTGGCCCACAAAGGGTAGGGTCTGGTACAGCTCATGCCACCTGGTGGGCCCCGCCCTCCTCTCCAGTCACCTAAGAAAAAATGCCCTTTATGGACATAGATGCAATTACCTTAAACAGAATGCTAGTCAACAAAAATGAGTATGTAAGTGAAGTGCACATCATGACACTGGGATGTGTCCCTGAAACACAAGATTATTTTATCACATGAAATTAATGCGATGAATGATACTGATAGAAAAAAGCAAAGAAAACCAAAAGTATGCAATAATCTCAATAGGGTTGGAAAAGGCATTTAAGAACACCCAATACCTTTCTGTGATAAAAGCATTCGACAAACTAAGAAACAAAGGTAACCCTCTCACCTGACAAAAGGGCATCTACGTAATGCAAATACACAGCCAGCGCCATCTGACCCTACTGGACAAAACCTAAGACTCCCTCCAAGATCAGGAACAAGATCAGGATGCCCCCTGACACTTTTCTTCCAAACTTGGATGGGATCATTTCAGTTTTCACTATGGTTTTCCTCCCTTCCTATTTTATTGATTTCCACTTTAAATCTTTTAGCTTCTTCTACTCTTTTCTATGTGTTTTTTTTCCTCTTTTCTAGCTTCTTAAACTGACAGCATGTGTAATGTACCTTAACTCAGCATGTGTAATTTACCTTAACTCAGGTGTGACCTGTGGCCTGCTAACTACATGAGGACCTGAACAGCTCCCCAATATTGAAAAGTTTTAACCGTGTTATATGATTTTTAGCAATGTCTTTCATGATTCCACTGCCCAGTGTTCTGGCACAGATTGGATACGTGACAACTGACCACTGTGAAGGGGAGGGCACAGCCTCCTGTACCTGTCAGTCAGCTAATTTGATATCCAGACATTACTTGTGTTTATGTGACTTGGTGAGTAAAACTCAGAAATTACTGACAATAGCATTATTAAGCAGATATGTAAGTTTTTAATTTAATTATTAAAATTAGACTTGTGTTAGTTTATTAAATAATTTAATAAGGTGAAATGCGTTTTTAACAGCAGGAACATAGGAACTACTGCTCATGATGTTGTAATTACATATACAACATAGCTCTTACTAGAAAAATAAAAGGTTGCTGATTTATTTATTTTTAGATTGTATATAGTTGCAATCAGATATTCCACTCAAAGGAAAATGTAATCATGTGTCTTTACTAGACTTTCAAGAGAACTGCGTCTTCCCAGAGAAAAATATCCCTTCCCTCACAATCATGCCTTATCAAGCCATCACTTTCTGACAGTGTGCACATTAGTGAAAAACGACTCTCAAGGGTGAAACATACCGATAGTAAAGTTAAATCAAAAATTTCTCAGTAGCACCTTGGGAGGTCACTAAGAAGTGCCACAATTTCCATTGAACTAGACATTGCAAGTGCTCAAAAGATCAGAACAACTAAGTCAAGGGAAAAGGAAAAAGGAAGAAAGGAAATGATCATATGTAGGTCGGTAAACACATATAAATGTATGTATGTATAAGTATGCTAAATAGATAACTATACTAATAATCTCTGTTAGTTCATCAAAAGGAACAGTTTTTATGCTGTCATTGCTTGATTGATCACTTTTGTGCCTCCACCTACTTCAGCTTCCCAAGTGCTGGGATTAAAGGCATGCGCCACCATGCCCAGCTCCCTAATCTTCTTTTCAAATTTAATTTCTTTGTGGACTTCTTTGAGTGTCTTCTGGAAAGGAAGAATTTTATAAACTCCAGGAGTTATTACCAACTCAAGGGTTGATGCAGACCTGCAAATGCAGTTGGGCAGAGAAAAACCATATTTTTAAAGTCAATGCAAGAAAATTTCCTCACAAATATCTTGATGCCATAGTTAACATTTTTACCATTGCTTGCGACTGCTAAAATTTTGGGGTATTTTTTTCTCAATTTTAAATTAAACGAGTATGTAAGATGTTTTAGTTTATATTCATAAAACTATAATTATACCTTTAGAAACCAATAGTTACTTATGCTGTTGTGTTGCATTTGTATTTGCAAGCTTCTTGAAATATACTTGAATGAGTTGCAGTATGAACAAATATATGAACACGAACGGTTTGTGCCTCAATCCCACTGGGTAGCTCTTGTGGGTTTATAGGTTTCTTTGTACATTTAGGTTATTGAGTGTCAGTGCACCAGACACTAGCTTATACTATTTCTTTGCCCTGGAGACTGAAGTTTGATTTGAGTGAATCTTAAGACAATTTCCACCTTGAGTAATACATGGTTTATAACTTTATCATCACATCTTGGGCTCTTGAGGCCTCCTTTGACCAGTACATCATTGTGAAAGCCATAACCCTTCCATACAGGCTTGAGTTGTAGGACTTCACATGGGATAAAAAAATAGGAATATTTCTAAACTCTTACTCTACCTCATGACCCCTCTTATCTATTCACCTATGTCATGTGTTGTTTTCTAAACAGAGAGGAGAGAAGAGGAGAGGGGAGAGGAAGGGAGAAGAACAGAAAGAAGGCAGGGCAAGATCAGTTATAAATTACAGGCATAGAAAGAGCCTGACACTTGAAGCAGGATAGGGTGAGTGCAGAAGTCTGGTCCAGTCAGGGACAGAATTGAATGAATCATGGAAATGGCTATTGAATAAAGTCTCCTGTTACCCTTCTCCAAGCACTATCTGGAGAGCCAAGCCTGGCTCTCCATCCCAGTCCCATCAATCAGCAGGCACTGAGGTCTCTCCAGAGGCTCAGCTCTGCCCAAGTCTTGAAAAAGCCCAGAATGGAGGTGAGTACAGCAAAAGTTTCATCCCACTGCCTCTCTTTACTATTTTGAAATCATTTCACACTTCTCAGGCTTGATGCTTGATAATACTACTCTGCCACTATATTTGTCCTCTTTATCAACAACAACCTACATTTTCCCTTTAGATAATGTTTTTTCCTGTTCTCCACGTGAATCCACATTGACTCATACCTGTCCTGGGACTCTTCTCCCAGCACGAACCCTAAGGACCTGGGTATTCACCTTCTGGTTTCCCGTTGCTTGAGCTCTTCACATTCTGCAAACCCCCTTACCTATGCCAGGGTCAGCAATGTGGCATTATATATGCACATGGTACACAAATTCTTTTGTAAATTTAAAATCTTGTTTATATACCCGGTGCTGCCTAGTTCTGTTGCCTTCATTTAGAATTTGGTTTGAGTGAATGCAAATCTTTAATTCCATGTTCTAAACTACTTTAATATCATCGTTATATTAAGTTCTTTTCTTCTAGGCTTTAAGTATGCTTTGGCAGCTTCCTGTCTGCCAAATCTGATAACCTATGTTCTTTACATATATACTATCTAATAGTTGATACGTAAAAAAAGGATATATATAATTTATGAAGCATAACAAAATGAAAAACACCCTTGAACTCACCAACACTAACTAGAATATTACTAATACCATTACTAATACTACTACCTACCTACCATTATCTAGCATTACCACCTGAATCCAGCACCAAATAAAAGATCACTCACTCAGAGATAGCTACCATCTTTAATTTTGTTTCTATCATTTCTTTGACTTAATATTAACTTTTTAACATAATCCATTCTCCTTGAATATATTTTAGTTAACATACACTAATACATTTTAATAATTAGCTACAAATATTCTTCTAACTCATTTATTCAACTTTTTTAAGATTCATCTTTGTTGAATAAATGTAAGTTCATTTCCTCTGTTTCTCTATCCCTCTAGTAGTGCAATAAGTTTGAAAAAACTGTTTAATCATCTTTTGGAACTCTGGGATCTAAAAATGAAAGCAAAACAACCTTAAAACAAGGGAATGCCTAATAAATGTAGCAAATTCCTATAATTTATTTTGCCTCAGTGTTTATTCTGAATATCTATCCACTTTCCCATAAGATAAAGAGGGCTTAATCACCTTTGAAACAGTTTCCAGTTCTTCACCACCTCAGTTCCTCAATGTGGTCAATCCAGACATCTGCCTTACATAGCCACTTCCTGGTGACCACTTTCTTCTGTAACATACAGATATAGCCTTCATGGACCATGCAAGCAGGCCATAGTAACCACCTCTCAGCCATAGTGCAACCCCATGGAATGCATGCTACAAGAGCATTTTGCCAGCAAAACTAGGTTTTGTTGTTAGAGGGACATGAGGTCACATTTAGGTACTTAGGCATTAGATCATCAGCCAGAATAAAAATGTATCCTCTGAAAGGAGCATTGTAAACATCCATGACCAAATCTGGAGCCCCATCAGCAGAGGGTTAGAATTTATGGCCATTCTCCAGAAAAAGACCTCATGATACAACAGTGAAGAGTGAAACCGCTAAAATTTGGTAAGAGAATATTGTGGTATTTTTACTTAGTCACCTACCAACCTATTCCCAAGCTCAAGTAGAAACCCTAGGAATGAAGAGGCAGAGAAAGGAGATACATGGGGAATACATGCTTTGGAAACCTCCCATGTACAGAGGAATCTAGACATGTGACCAGAGCTCTGTGAGGCCACTTTTATGTACCAAAATCAGAGCAATACATCACTACACACCAATATCCTTCATGAATATAGATACACATCAATATCCTCCATGAATATAGATACACGTCAATATCCTCCATGAATATAGATACACATCAATATTCTTCAGGAATATAGATACTAGCCAAGTGAATCCCAGGAATGAATGCGAGGTTGTTTTAACAGCTAAAAATCAAAGTAGTATGTTACAATAATAGACTAAAAGACAAAAACATGTTATCACCTTGGTAGACCCAGAAAAAGCATTTGGCGAAATACAACACCATGTATGTATATATGTATGTATGTATTTATGCTACTGAGGACTGAATCCAGGGTCTCATCTCTGCACTAAGTTACATCCGCAATGTCCCTTTTTCTGCTCTTGAGACAGGGTCTTGCTAGTTCTCTAAGTTACCTAAGTTGCACTCAAACTTGTAATCTTCCTGCCTCAACCTCCCACAATGCTGGGACTATAGACATGCACCATGATGCTTGACTATAATGACCTTTAATGATTAAAAAATAAATAAACAAACTATAAATAGAAACTCCTCAGTCTGATACAGGGCATTTACTAAAACTCGGCAATAATCATTATACTTAAAACTGAAATGCATTGAATTACACGATTGAATGAATTGAAAGTAAGGGCACAGGCATACAGAATATATGTCTGTAAAACTGTTAAATAAGTTGTTCGCCTTGGCTTTATGAACAGTATTTATGATTGGGAGAGAGAAATACAAACAACTGCCAATAGCTTACCCCTTGCCAGTCTGGAGAGCACCTGACTTTGGTTGTTCCAGCCACCCTGAGTTCTCTCTTCCTCAGGCTTGAAGACTTCATCAACTTTTCTAGAACTCCAAAATAGGAGGAGGTAAGGGACCACTCTCCCCACATTCTGCTTTCACTCATCCTCGTCACTCAACTGTTAGGCTCAGATACCACGACCACCACACAGTGCATGGTCTTGGGGGTGTAGAGGACTAGGAAAAGCAGAGGAAGTCCTGTGTGAGGAGACAAGGGCAGAGTATGCCCCTGAGGGAGAAGAGAAGGATTAGATTCTTTCATCATTTTCACAGTGGTCACTAGCACTTAAAAATCAGGAGATATCACATCAAAATATACATTTATAGTTTAATATTTAAAAAAAAGGTTGGAAACACTGATAACAGGTGTATTGAGCCCCTATTCGAGTTCAATACTTCTTCCACAGTGCGGTAGCTTCGCTCATTTTATCCCTTGCTTGGCCCCTGCTGGATTCTGTGGTCAACATCCCTTTGCCCACACTGTGCCCGTGCATTTTATGTTTCAGCCACAGACTGGCCCTACTAGGACTTCTCAAATAGGACCATCTCTACACTCTTCTGTCTTTACTCTAAAGTTTCCTCCATGTATTATCTTTCCACCACTGTGACCAATATGCCTGACACACACAATATAAAAGCAGGAGATGGTTTATTTGGCTCACAGTTTCAGAGGTTTCCACCCGTGGTAGAAAGGGAACAGTGCAAGCAAGAGATGCAGCCTCCAACAACACACCCCCAGTGACCAACCTCCAAGTGCATCCTACCTCCTAACAAGAGTACAGTCACCCCTGAACATTGATGGATTAATCCAATGATGAGTATAAAGCTCTCAGGAGTCTTGTAACCCAGTCAAGTGAACAATTAAGATTAACTGGCACACTCTACTTGGAGTGACCTTCCCTACTTATTATTGCTATTTCTGCCATGAAGTATTCTCTCATCCTACCATTGAAAAGCGTTCTCTCTCTTTAATCTTTTGTCTGAATACTTCATGTGAATCTGAGTACAGAAGATACCACACCTTAGTAGACTTTATTAGTGTATCCCTAGATTCTGTCTTGCCAATTGTTGACTTTCCTCCCACACCCTCAGAGAATCCTGTACACAATACTGTATGTACTTAACATTTGGAGAATTGAATTGTATTACTGACCTAACCTAATAATGGGGAAGTGAAGTTGCTATCACAGTTGGAAAAGATTTAATATATAAATTCACGGTAAACAAACTCAGAAAAAGAGGTTGGAAAAGAAGAAATTTGGCACCAGGGACAGAGGGCAAACACTCCTTGCTTTAACTGAGATAAACTTTCTGAGAGATATTCACATTTATAATTTTGGAATAGCATACAACATCCCTCAAAATGGAAGTGACTTAGCCTTCCCTGTGCAGTGTCTCATAAGAGTGGTAGCAAAACTTACGGGGATGGCTGGGGGAGGAAGGTGATTTGCTGCATGTAGCACATACATTCATATCTGACAATTGTGTTTTCTGACACTGTCACTTGTAAAATGCCTCTTCTCCCTCCCACTAGAAACAGGTAGACCACAGGACTGATGTGGAGAGTAGAGAAATCACAATTTAATTTTTTTGCCTGCCTCCACTCGAGAATTGTATTGTTTGATCAGTTTTTCATTCCTATATCTTGTAATCTGAGCTACCACTTTGAAGATAACATATGCAATATGTTAACTGTCATTAATCTCCTATTATCTTGTTTTGAAACCATGTATCATTGTTCTTTTGGGGTTTTTTTCTCTTTAAAATAAGAAAGTGAACAGAGCTTTCAGTGGGGAAAAAATAATTTTTCTTTGTTTCTTCAAGCCAGCAAGTACAACTTTTCTTGACAGACTTTGTTATTTAATGATGAAAGAATTTCTCCTTTGGACTGAAGGAAATTGTGTCCACAAGGAACTGAAAGGGTTTCTTTCTGAGTGTTGTATACTCAGTAGTGGGAGCTTGTAAAAAGGATTCACTCTGAAAATCCTGCTCCATTCCACTTAACTTCTAGAGGCACCACCCTAAATTCAGTGAGCTACAGACTCCCTGAGGCAGAGGCACAAGAATTTGCACAGGTTGCCCCTGGGGTCTTTGTAACAAGCAGATTCTCCCTGGGGCACAGCAGGGGTGAGATACTGCTTCCCAATCCAACCTAGGCAGTGTTGGATGCTGCTGGCCTGGGAGCATTGTTGCGGGATAGATGAGATGAAAGAAGTCAGATGGGGACTTATCTTCACGTCTGCAACTTTGCATTCTTCCAGAGAAGGACGAGAAGTCCAGCAAAAAAGAGCCAGAACAGGACTAGGGCTTCCCCCAGGCAGATGCTGGGTGTGCCCAGGTGATCCTTAAGAAGGCCCAGAATTGGATCTAGAGGGCCTGGTGGGAGTTCCTACTACTTTTTCAATTAAGGAGAGTGACAAACAGCATGCAGCCCATCACTGCATGCAGGCTAATGCCCGTGTGTAACGTCAGGCATGGGGTAGTGTAGGGGAGAGCCGAGCTTACTAAAAAGTGTATACTTTCCTCGGGACATACTGGGGAAGGGCAGGGACGTCCCACCTCTCCTCATCCTCGGGTCTTCAACCAGATCCCTACCTCTGCTCTGGAGGTGCCCTGCTAAAAGTCCACAGTCCTTTGTCAACCCTAAACTCCTTTGATTTCAACTGTCCAAGAACAGAGCCACCTGGCTGCAACCTACGAGAGAAGGAGCAGAAGTCCTGCCTCCGCCAGCCCTGGGTGAGCCCTTGGTTCGACGCGCTCTGGGCAGTGCGCAGGCGCTGCCTGGAACCCTGGCGGGCCCAAGTTTCCTCCCTAACAGAGCTCCGCTCCACGCTCCACAAGCGCAGGTGGCTGCAGGCACCGAACTGCTCCTTCTCCAGGTCCCCAGCGCAGCCGTTTGGCGGGACCATGCAGGTGCTGATTTCCCCGGTGACAAAGGCCATCTTCGTGGCTCTGTTCCTTTTCGCCATCCTGCTTATTCTTTACGTGATCCTGTGGTACATTTGCCGGGACGTGGACAACGACTACATCTGACGCAGGTAGAGCACAACCACAACCACAGCCCCGATTCGCGCCACCCTTTGTGCCCCAACCCCGGGACCCGATGCTCCTCCTCTGGAATCCAGTTCCTTCTGAGGACCCTGCACTCCTCTGCACCTTCTCTGGACCCCGCCCTTCTCCCCTGGTCTCTGCGCTCCTCCCCAGATCCCAAGCCCCCGTCCCAATCCCGCGCGCAGTTTCTCACCTCATTCACTCCAAACCCAGACGCCTGCTGCTAGCCCGGTTCTCACACTCCTTCCTTTACTCTGTGCCCTTCCCTTGCAGTCTTCATCCCTCTCCCGGATCTTCTGGGATCCCGGGATTCCGAGGTCTTCTCTGGATCCCAAGCCTGCTCTCCCAAGATCTTGCCCTCTTCCGGATGCCAGGCTCTTTCTTGGGTTCTCTCTCCCCTTCTCTGGTCCCAGGGTCCTCTCCTATTCTTCCCAGGAATCTCATTGCCCCTAAAGTGCATCATGACCCCGAGGAGTGCTCTTCTGACTCCATGCCCCTTCTGCAAAACCCAGCCGTGTACTCTCCACTCCCACCTCACTCTCCACCTGGAAGCATTTTACAGATTGGGGGCCCCTCCCCAGGGACCCCTGCTCAACCCTGCCCTCTTGCACCTCCCCGGGTCCCGTGTTCCCGCCCTCCTGTGTCCCATGTCCCTCCCAGCCTTCTCTCAAACGCTCCCCTTTCCGCTAGGTACCATGCCCTTCTCTCGGGTCCCATACCCCACCCACCCTGATCCCCAGTTCCCCTCCTTCCCAAGAATCTGCAGCCTTCAGAACTCCTATGCCAGCCGCAGCTCTGTTTTCTGTTTGTTTGGTTTGTTTTTTTGTTTTTGTTTTTTTTCTTTTCCAGTTCGTACCGGTACCAGAGATCGAACTCACAATCTCGCCCCTGCCAAGCAGGCATTTAAGCCACTGAGCCAAACTCCCAGCCCTAGTTTTTTGAGGCAGGGTCGCACTATGTAGCTCAGGCTGGCCTTGCACTGGCGTTGTAGCCCAAGCCGACCTCGAACTCGCAACGCTCCTCCTACCTCAGCCTCCTGAGTGCTGGGATTAAAGGCGTGTGCAACCACACCCAGCAAGCAGCAGCTCTTGATAGGCCTCTGTGTCCACTCCTCGATCTGGGCAGTAGGGGGAACTTTTGATAGCCATTGTAGAGAGCCCGTGCCGTCCACTGCTCCAGGGACAGGACTTCTGAGTAGCTCCAGCCTGCAAGCTATCCAGCAACTATCCATTTGTCTTGCTGTTCTTGTCCTCCCAGTTTTCTTGCATTAGGTTCAGTCTCACAAAGAAGTTCCTAGTGGGAAGGTGATCGTATGCTTTTAAGAGGATGGCAATGAATGAACCTTCCTGGACGGGGGAAATAGGGACTGGCTCAAGCACGGCCACCTGACTGATTCTGCTTTTCCTTTTCCTTTTTTTTTTCCATTAAAAAGGTTTTTAGTGCATGCTTGCAGTATATAATGATCACATTCTTCATGGGGAGTTGTTTCTTACCTTATTTTCCCTTTTTTCCTGGATGAAGTTAGTTGATTTGCAGGCAGGTAGCTATTCAGAACGGGGCTGAGTGGACACGTGCAGCATCAGCCCCTGGACCTGCACTGGAACAGCAAAATGGGAACCCGGGCAGAGCAAGGGCTGCTGCATTTTCTGGTCTTCGCAGCACTGTCAAATAGATCACATTCATGTCCATGTGCAGAGAGTTACAGGTGCATGGTGGCGTCACAGTGAACTCTCATCAGAGGTGGGGGTCTCATGTGGACAACTAACCATCTTCTGATAATAACTAATTTTTCTCCTTACTTTTTGTGGCATAATTCACATAGAGTCAAGTTCACTTGTTTTTTTCTTATGTACAGTTCTATGAGATTTGATCAACACGTAAAACTATGTAACTACAACCACAGTAAACATACAAGTACCTCCTATGCATAACATACTATTCAAAATATTTTCCCTTCTATACTTTTGAATCTGAGAAATCCAGCATCTAAACCTTGTTCTGAGTACATAAACACAGTATTCATGATGTGCTTATTTAGTGTCTGCATGTATAGTTTCCTGCCAAGATACTTTACTGTTTTGTTTCACCCATACTGTTTCACCAAACGAAATTCATGATCATACATGTTAAAAATATACTTGTGTTTTGGTATTACTTAAGCAATAAATAGAGCGATCATTCCATTTCACCTGTCCATTCTCCTCCCTAAAGGAGTGAGAACCATTATTAAGTGTTGGTTTTCCTGCTTCCTGCCTCCCCTGACACACACACACATGCACACACACACACACACACATGCACACACACACACAGGTGTGTGCATACACAGTAGTGTTGCATTTTGGGTTTTTCTGCTTTATATTTCACAGAGCCAAAAGAGACTACAGAGGCAGAATAAGCCCCCACAAAAGTATGGGGACTGACTCTGCTCTTCTTCCCATGTGGTTAGGAACCTCTGAGAAAGGCATGCCTGGTGATCAGGTCTGTGGGGAGACTATTTGGAGCTCCTTGGGTGAGATTCTCTGACGAAAGGTGCTACATGAAGTGCAAAGACTATTTTTAAGAATCACAACACTGAGCGTTTGCATAGAGAAGGTCAAAGCAGGTAAAATAATACACTTCTAAATTTTCCACTTTTCTTCATTCCCCATTTCTTGAATGTCTATCCTGCAACAGAAGTAACAGGTTATAAAGCTGCTGTTATTCTGTTCCTTTGGGTGCTGGATGGAGGACAAGGGTCACTGCCCAGAGCACTGTTCTTATGCGCTGGTTGTGTACTGGAGATTTCCTCCCCACAACTACAGAAAGCCCTGAACCCATTGCAGTGGTCCTATCAGGGCCCTGTGCTAGAAAGTGCCCCCATCAGCAGTGTGACAGAAGGATTGGGAGAACCCTACAAGAAGAGGCTTGTTAAAAGGCAAGAAGGAAGAGGGCCTGACCCTAGGTGGTGTCCATGGTGGAAGAGGGGTACACATGTTTCTCTGCTAGAATTGCTACACCTTGGTGACTGAACATGTGGAGAGGCACAGGCACTGGGGTGGACAAGGAAGAGGAGAGAAGAGAAAAACTGTTACAGTCTGTCCATGGTGTCATTAAAGTACTCTCTGGACATAGTTAGGTACCCTAGGCCAGCATTCTAGGTCACTCTGATCTTTCCTTCCTCCTGTCTGACCTTGTGGCCTAGGCAGACTCTTAAACAACTGCCTGGATCTTAGGAAGAGCTCGGAAAATGGAAGCCTGTTTATTTATGTGTTATTCCCTTTATCAGTACGTATCAGTTAGACAGAAAATGGATTTCACTTTGGCACCTTTGTACATACATATAACACTGATTATTTTATACCACATTAACCCCATCTTCATTTCTTCCCCTCCTCTAATCCTCTTCCTCTTCTCTCCTTCCTACATGCCTGTCATGTCTCTTTTTTCTCTAATACATTTTAACTTCTACTAATGAGAGCAAACATTCAATATTTGTCTTTCTGAGAGTGACTTCAATTAACTGAGATAATCTCCACTTCCATAATTTTTTCCTGCAAATGACATGATTTAGTTCTTCTTTAAGTCTGAATACTACTCCATTGGGTACATATATTACATTTTCTTTATCTATTCACCTGTTGATGGGCACTGAGGCTATTTTCTTAGTTTAAAGTATGAATTACATTGCAGTAAACATGAATCTATAGGTATCCGTATGATATGCTGACTTTAAGTCCTTTGAATATATACCAAAAAATGATATAACTGGATCAAATGTTATTGCTTTTTTAATTTGTTGAGGAACCTCCACACAGATTTCCCTAGTAGCAGTGCTAGTTTACATTCCCACCAGCAGTGTATAAATGTAACGTTTTCTGTGTATACCTTCACCAGCATTTATTGTTTTGTTGGTATTTATTTGTTTGTTTTGGTTTGGTTCTTTATATATATATATATTTGATGAGAGCCATTCTAACTGGGGTGAGATAAAATCTCAGTGTACTTTAAATTTGCATTTCCCTGGCTACTAAAGATGTTAAACATTTTCCACTGTTTTCTTCTTTTGAGAAATGTCTGTTCAATTTATTCATCTATTTGTTGATAAGGTTATTTGGCTTTTAAGTGCCTTTTAGTTTTTAATGTATTCTAAATATTAATCCTCTGTCAGAAGAGTAGGTGGTAAAGACTTTTGCCCATTCTGTAGGCTGGCTCTTCACTGTTGTTTCCCTTGCTGTGCAGAAACTTTTTAATTTGATGCAATCCCATTTGTTCATCCTCGCTATCACTTTTTATGCTGTTGGACTCCTATTTAGGAAGTATCTGACTATGTGAATGACTTCAACTGTCTCCTCTGTGTTTTCTTTTCTCAGTTTCAAATTTTCAGATTTTCAACATAGGTCTCTGATCCATTTTGAATTGATTTGTGCACAGCATGGAAGTCGGGGTCTTGTTTTTTGGTTTGTTTGTTTGTTTTGTTTTGTGTTTTTTTTTTTTTTTTTTGTCTTTTTGAGACAGGGTCTCTCTATGCAGTTCAGGCTGGCCTTGAGCTCATTTTGTAGCTCATGCTAGTCTTGAACTCACAACAATCCTCTTGCCTCAGCCTCCCAAATGCTAGGATTACAGGCGTGCACCACCATGCCCAGCAGGATCTTGTTTCTATCTTCTACACATGGGTATCCAAAGTTTCCCTAGCACCATTTGTTAAAGATGCTGTATTTTCTCCTGCATATGTTTTGGCTCCTTTTTCCACACTCAGATAACCATGGCTGTATAGGTTTGCTGCTGTGACTTCTTTTCTGCTCCATTGGTTTATGTGTTTGTTTTTGTGCCAGTCTCATGCTATTTTTGTTTCCATGCTGTTTTGTTATCGTGGTTTTCTAAGTATAATTTGAAATTGGGTATTGTGATGCCTTTAGCATTCCTTTTTGTTTGCTTAGTATTGCTTTCACTAGGGCTGGGAATTTGGTTCAATGGCTTAAGTGCCTGCTTGGCAGGTGCAAGGTTGTGAGTTTGATCCCCGGTACTGACAAAAAAAAAAAAAAAAAAGTATTGCTTTGGCTATTCTAGGTCTTTAGTGTTTCCATATGAATTTTAGAGTCATTTTTTTCTAGTTCTGTGAAGAATGTCATTGATATTTTAATAGAGATTACATTGAATCTGTAGATTACTTTTAGTAACGTGGCCATTTCACAATGTTAGTTCTGCCAATCAATGAACCTGGGAGGTCTTTCCATCCTTTAGTGTTTTCAATTACTTTATTTAGCGTTCCATAATTTTCACTGTAGAAAGCCTTCAGTTCTTTAGTTAGGTTGAAATTTAGGCATTTTATTTTTTAAAGTTATTATGAATGGAGTTGTTTTCCTGATGTATTTCTTAGTGGATTCATTACTCATGTATAGGAAGCGACTGATTTTTGAGTATTGATTTTGTATCCTCCTATTATAGGCATCTAAATTAGGTAGAAATATTCTAGGCAGTCAGACAGGGATAGGCCCTCAAGTGAGTCAGCCCAGAAGATGAGAACACATTACAACTGTGGCTGGAGGTGCATCTGTTGAAGGCCAGGCCTCAAGATAAGGACAGAATGACCAGGCCTACATGCCTCCCCAAGGGATAAGCAATACATTATAATTTGTATCACCTGGTCCAATAAAGTCTAGATAGACATCAGTTACCCAATGGGTGACAAGGACCTCCTGACTCATCTCTTCCAAGAAAAGATCCTTGTTCTTTCCATGTACACTTGCTACGTGACTTGCTTTCCCATTCAATTGACATTACCTAAGTGGCTGTACTTGCAGTCTTATTAGTTGATCATAGTTTTGTCCCACATTGTACCCACCTAGTGATTTTGCTCTATAAAATTTCCTCTGGAAAGTGGAGTTAGCAGAAACTTGTTTTTGAGTCCCCTTCTGCCTCTTGGGAGCTATCTTTCTCAATAAATATTTCCTATGCTTAACCTCCATTGTTCCTTAGAATTCTTCAGTTTTGGAGATCATGAACTGAGTGTATCAGACATCTAGCAGGTTGGAAGTTATAATATTTCCCCTATATCATTTGGAGGTCCTATATCACCCCCACTTTGCTGAATTTGTTTATCAGGTCTAAGAGTCATTTAGTGGAGTTTTTAGAACCTTCTAAGTACAAAATTATATCATCTGCAAATAAAGAAACCTTAATTTCTGAATTTTCTTTTTGTTTTCTTTTTATTTCTTTCTCTTGCCTAAATGATCTGGCTAAAATTTCAAGGACTACATTAAACAGAGGTGGTGACAGTGAAAACATTTGTCTTATTCCCGATGTGAGAGAAAATGTTTTCAGTTATTCCTCATTTAGTACAACGCTGGCATTGGCTGAGGATTTGTTATATATAGCCTATATTGAGATAAGAACCTTCTATACCTAGATTCTACAAAACTTTTAACATAGAATTGACTTTGAATTTTGTTGAAGGCTATTTTGTATCTATTGAGATGAAAATGTGATTTTATTCTTTATTCTATTTACACAGTATTTCATATTTATTGATTTGTACATGTGGAACCACCCTTGTATCCCTGGGATGAAAGTAACTTGGTCATGGTGTATAATCTTTTTAATGTATTGCAAAACTTGGATTGTGAAATTTTTTTTTGCTTCTATATTCATCAAGTATCTTCTTCTGTTTGGTGTTCCTTTAAGTATCTTCTATGTTGTCTTAGTGTTCATGAATTCCTTTAGTTTATGCTTATATTGAAAGGTCTTTATTCTTTGATTGTGAAGAATAATGTCACAGGATATAGTAGTCTAGGCATACAGTTACTTTCTTTCAGGGCTTGAACCAAGTCATTTCAAGCCCTCTCACTTGTCTTTTAGAGTCTTTGTTGGCAAATCTGCAGTTATTATGATGGTTTGCCATTGTAGGTGATTGTTGTCTTTCTATAACCACTTTTAATATTCTTTCTTTGTTCTGAACTTTTGGCATTTAACTTTGATATGTCATGGAGTTCTTTTCTGGTCAGGTCTATTTAGTGCTTTAATCACTTGTAGTTCTAAATACTTCCTGGTTATCCATCTCATGCCCCAGGTTTGGGAAACTTTCTGTGATAATTTCAATGAGTAGGTTGTCCATGTCATTAGTCTGCATTTCTTTTCTTTCCTCAAGACCTATGAGTCTTAAATTTTGTCTTTTAATGTCATCCCAGAGCTCTTATATATTTTCTTTGGTCTTATTCATTTTTCTTTATTACTGTCTGAATATTTAGTTGTCTTCAACCCTTGATTGTCTTTCTTCTGCTTCATCTAACCTACTGGTAAGACTTTCAATTGAGTTTTTCTTTAATTTAAATTATTGAGATTTTCATTTGAGGTTTTCCTTTGGTTCTTTTTCCAAGTAGCCTGTCTCTTTACTGAAATGGTCCTTCATATGTTACACTATCTTCCTTAATTTTATCTGATATTTATTTATATCTCCTTTGAGTTCATTGATCATTTCAATAACTGATTTATTCAGCTGCCTATTACATCTTCTTTGAATTTATTGGTCACTGTAACAGTCAATTTTTTTTAACTCTTTGGCATTTCATCCACTTCAATACCTATAGAATAAGTTAGTGGGGAATTATCAATTGTGAAGGTATGTTCTTGTCTTGTTTCCTCATGTCTCTCATATTTTGTTGTTTTTTTATTAGTACATGATTATAACACACAATGTTTACATTCCTTGTGGAGAGTTGGTACATGTGCGTAACACAACTTCTATTGTTCATCCCCTTTCCTTCACTTCCCTCCTCTCTCCCTCCATTTCCTGATCCTCTTCCTCCTCAAGAAAGATCTATCCCCTCAGTATCTATCTTTTATTTTGCTCTTTATTTATCATATAAAAGAAACAATGCAATATTTAAGCTTGTGCATCTGATTTATTTCACTTAACATTATGTGATCAAGGTGCATCCGTTTCCTTGTTTCTTGTATTTCTGTGTTGAGATTTCCATATCAGTTAGGATGGATATTGCTTCTAGTATTGTGTGGATGTCTCTTAGTAAGTGATTTTCTCTTTGTGATATGCCCTTGGTAAGGGTATATCTCACTCTGGTAACACCCACTTAACCTCTTCAGAGTGCTTGCTTCAATCCTCATTGATGCTTTGAGAAGACAGGATAATTATCAGTGCACTGACAACTAAAAAGCCAAGCATATAGTAATATATATCAGAAACTTATTTAAAAGACCTCTACTCTTTTACTAACTTAAGAAAAAAGTACAAATAAAGATTGAAATAAAGAATGGATATAAGGAAACAAAGAGATTTTGTAAATGGAAAGGGGTCCAGGAGACTTAGCACAAGGGGAAAAGGGAGAGGAAGGGAAAGTTTAAAAAAAATGTAGGATGTGTCACTTACCTGTACCAAATACCCACAATGAATGGGAACATTTTATGTCATAAACATGAAATAATAAAAATCATAATAAAAATAGTGAAGAAGAAGGAGGAAGAGGAGAATAAAATTGGAAGAAATGGATTTAGAGATGGCAGGAGAGAGTTAGTTTGGAATGGGAAGGGGAATGCAAAAGAATCAAACTGTGTTATATACATGCTCCTATTCCCTAAGATGAATGCAAACTTATGCACCACAAATATGTACTAATAAAAAATGGGGCAGGCAATAATATAGAATAGGCTATAGAAATCAGCCATTAATGATAGGCAGATTGATACTAAGGATATATAGACATATAAAAGAAAAAAGGAGAATGTTATGAGTATGGTCCTGTGTCCCCCTCAAAGTCTCATGTAATCATGGATGGGACTGAGTCTGGTGTTTGTGATTGGTTTGTTGTCTGGCACTGGGATTGGTGATGTGAGTGTTGCACCCACCCAGGGGTAGAACCAACACACAGTGTAAGGGTGAAAGAACGGCATGTCTTTGCCCTCTCTTGCCGGTTCGCCTTGCTGTTGTGGCGGCCATGAATGTCGGCCCTGCCTTGGAGCCAACTGAGTATGGACTAAAACCTCCAAGAATTGTAAGAAATAAACCTTTCCTTCCCTAATTTTGGACATCGGGTATTCTGTCTCAGCAATGAGAAAAAAGTAACCAAGACAGAGAGGGAAAGAGAAGAAATAATAAAAGGAGAAGGAAAGAGAAGAGAATGGAATACAAATGGGAAAGGAGAAAAGACACAGATTAAATGTAACTAAAGAATTAACAAAATACATAAAGTTAGATAACTATATGAAAAAACCATTGATGTGGGAAAATGTGATAAAACAGCATAGAACACTTAGGAGCAAAACCAAAAAGTAATGAAAAAGAGGGCTAATGTTCCTCCTTGTGACAATATTTTAAATTTAGACATTTCACCCTGCCCCACCTGACTTCCAATGTTGGATTCCTCCTTGAGTAATGAGGGTTGCAGAAAAGCCTTATTAGTCTGTATTTGTCCTTCTGAGCTTCTATCTATGTAGGACAAACAATTTAGGAAACTCTGTAGGCCAAGCTGCTCTCCTCTGTGATCACAGGCAAATACTAAAACAAAGTCGTCTATGTCAGGACATCTATCCACATTTGATGTCTCAAGGTGAGGGATCACACCTGGGAATAACGGTACTAGAAGAACTGGTACCATCTGCCAGGCATCATTCTTGCCTAGCCGGTGGGCTCATCTTGATCATGGGTCTGAGTTATAGAGATCAGCAGTCCATGCTTTTAGAGGAATAGATGGCAAGTGTCTTTGTGGTATCATGTACTGTGCTTCTGAGCAGGGCAGAGGTGGTTAGGTGCACAGGGTTGGTGCTGGGCTGAGAAGGACAATCACAGCCCATTTATATCTTATGAAATCTCATTTGTAGGCACAGTCTTTGTAGAGGCCATTTGTTTATTGTTTGGTTGGTTTTTTCACACCATGAAGTCTGTGCCTACAGATAGAGCCTACACAAAGTCCATAACCTAATGACTAGAACACATCTGAAAGCCCACTTGTGTAGACAGAGCCCATCTTATGTACTCAGACCAGAAATGACATTCCCGTTTTGCTCCCAAAGAAAAGCACTCAAACAAATTGTCTTAGTTGTTTTTTGTTCTTGTTGTTGAGACAAAATACCTGATGCCCAAAATTAGGAAAGAAAAGTTTATATTTTACTGTTCTTGGAGGTTTTAATCTACATTTAGCTGGCTGCGAGGCAGGGTGATGTGGCAGGGCCACAAAACAGCAAGACAAACCAGCAAAAACAAGAAACAAACAAACAAACAAAACATGCCTTCTTCCCACCCTTACACTGCATGTTGGCTCTACCCCTGGGCGGGTGCAGCACTCACATTACCAATCCCAGCACTAGACAGCAAACCAATCACAAATGCCAGACTCAGCCACGTCCATGTCATGATTACATGAGACTTGGTAGGGACACAGGACCATAACCATAACATTCCACCCTTGCCCCCCACCAAGGATTCATGTATATCTTTTATATAAAAGACATTTAGTCCGTTTTCAAGAGTTGCCACAGTCCTTACAGTTTTAGCATTGCTGAAAAGTCTAAGTCTGAAATCTCCTCCGAGATCTATGGCAAACTCTTAACTGTAACTCCCTGTACAAATGAAAACAAGTTAAACATTTCCAACATGTAAAGGCACAAGATAAACATTACCATTTTAAGAGTTACACACAGAGGAACACAAAGCATTGGAACCATAGCAAGTCTAAAATCCAGCAGGGTGAACATGAAATCCTATAGTTGTAGGTCTAGCATCTGAAACAATCTGTGGCAAATTGCGAGCTCCAAAAGGCTTGAGTGACTCCACCCCCACTGCACCTTTAGGGGCTTTAACTTCCATAGCTTTTTTCTTAGGCCCATTCTGCTCAATTTTTGCTGCTTCCTTTGGATGATCCACGTTTTTGACTTTTTTAAACTTTTGGGTTTTTCACTGTACTCTTGGCTTTACCCTCATATCTTTACATATTGCCCCCTCAGGGGCACATTTTCTGGCATCCCAGGCCCTCTGAAGTCAGAGTGGAAGCTGCCAAGATCCACTGCCAGCTGGAGCAATAGCCAGGCTTTTCTCTGTCTTGGCTATAGGGCCAAGTGTCTGGCTCGCTGAACTTGATTGTGAGGAACAGGCTCTCTACGCTGCTGCCATTTTGGAATCTGGTGTGACTGCTGCCATTTTGGACCCTCCTGTGGCCTCCATCATCACTCCAGAATGTGGCACTCTGTGGCTTTCTCCTCCAAGCACTTTTGCAGTTTTGAGGCAACAAAAGGTGGAGACCTGCTGCTTCCTGGGGTGGCCCCAGGCCATCTTTTTTATTTCTTTGTTCCTTCTCAGCAATCGAGGTCTCAGCTCTATCTTTACAGTCCACAGCTTTCTGGCCAAATTCATAATGTTTTAAATCACCATGCTGGGCTCTTCACTTTTGATTCACAACATAAATCTGGCTAAAAGTCCCCAACAATAGCCATGCCACTGCCTTGACATTTGACTGCCTTGAAATTTCCTTTGCCAGATTAATCAGTCCTTTGCCCTTAATCTCAGTCTCAGGCAAAGTCTCTGGACATGAGCAAAATGCAGACAAACTTTCTGCCAAACTGTAACAGACATCGTGTGGAGTCCAACAACCAATGCAGTCCTTCTTCCCAGCAGAAACCTCCCGAGCCTGGTCTTTACTGGCAGACTTTTTATCAGCCTTCTGGTTTTCTAATCCCTGACCAGAGTTTCCCCTACAGAACAGCCTAAGCTGTTCCAGCACCGCTCTTTCAGGCAACATCTCCAAACCTTTCCAAATTCTTCCCACAAGCCATTTCCAAAGGCTCTTGAACCACATGGTCAGGTATAGTCGCTGCAAGGACCCCACTCCACTGGTACCAAATTTTGTCTTGGTTATTTTTTTGTTGTTGTTGAGACAAAATACCTGACACCCAAAATTAGAAAAAAAAAGGTTTATTTTTTACAGTTCTTAGAAGTTTTAGTCTATATTTAGCTGGCTGCAAGGCAGGGTGGCCTGGTGGGGCCACAAAACAGCAAGACAAACCAGCAAAAACAAAAATTGCCTCCTTCCCACCCTTACACTGTGTGTTGGCTCCACCCCTGGGTGGGTGCAGCACTCACATTGCCAATCCCAGTGCTAGACAACAAGCAATCACAAATGCCAGATTCAGCCACATCCATGTCATGATTACATGAGACTGGACAGTGCCACAAGACCATAACCATAACACAAATCACGACAACCTGTTTTCAAGCCTTACAGTTTGAAATGGATACACAATTTCCTCCTTTCCATTCTTCCCCATGAATAAGCTTACATCTTTTTTTTGTACCAGGGATTGAATTCACAAATTTGTGCCTGCCAGGCAGGTACTTAAGCTGCTGTGCTAAATCCTCAGCTAAACTTATATCTTGAAGGATCAAGCAGTGGCATTCAGATCCCAAAGCAACAGAGAGATCAGAATTTCAACCTACTTGCACAGGTGTTACTTGCCTCAGTGTTGATTTAAAGTGGCATTATCTGCCCTGTGCTAGCACATGTTCCAGAAAGTAACAAAGTGAGTGTGGGGAAAATATGCATTTAGGGCAGTGATGTTACTCTTGACAACACAGCTACTGATTATCAACAGATGACTTGCACTGGCCCTTGGCGTATTTTCCCTTTTTGTTTCCTCCCTTCTTTCTGAGCATCAAGCATTATGGAAAAGCCATATCGCAAAGTGTTCTGCTGCCATTTAACAGTGATATAGGGGAAAGAAACTCTCCTACATCATCCTCCGCTTCTTGTTGCCCCTTCATTAATTTGTAGGCCTGCCAATGATAATGCACAGAATTAGGTACTGGGATATATATAGAAAACTATGAGAACTTGTTTCTCACCTCGGGGACTTCGGAATTTTATCAGCAAGAAAGGAGAGGGAGGATGGAAAGGAAGGGAGAGGTCAAAAGTTCAATATCAGTTGTTTTTGATGAGTGTAGCATGGTTCCTGATGAAGGAAGCATAGACATTGATTATTTCTCTGACATTGAGCTCCCATACAGTTTGACCCATAAAGATATGTTTATAGTCACTGCAAGGACCTCACTCCACTGGTACCAAATTCTGTCTTAGTTATTTTGTTGTTGTTGTTGAGACAATATACCTGACAATTATATCATGTTTATAACTCTTTGAGCAAATTATGCTAGTGATGTTAGCAGCCTTAGAAACATGTGGGTACTTCAGGAGGTGTGATAGTCAACTGACTGTGTTAATTTGAGTAAGAAATGCCCAACTAAATTGGATCAGCATAGTTCTGAATGTGGTGAGCGGATTTACTGAAGAGAGATGACCCACCCTAGAGTGGCTTGTTGCCCGAATGGTATTAAAGGGAAACAAAGAAGGAAGGCTCGCTGCTGTTTCTTCAGAGGAGCTCTAGTCCTAGTCTTCACCTTGGTTCTCATCTCCTGGCTTCCAACGCAGACTTGGCAGCTTCCATTGCAGACTCTTCAGTCTTCTGGCACAGACTTTTTAACCTCCAGAACAGAGCCTGCAGTCTTCCATCACAGATCTTCACCTCTTTGCTCTTGATTCTCAACACAGAACTGGCTAAAAGCCCCCAACATTAGCCATGCCATGGCCTAAACATTTGACAGCCTTGAAATATCCTCTGCAAGATTAATTAGTCCACTGCCCTTAAACTTAGTCTCAGGAAAAGTCTCTGGACACAAGCAAAATGCAGACAAACTTTCTGCCAAGCTGTAGCACACGTTGTCTGGAGTCCAATAGCCATTGCACTCTTTCCTCCCAACAGAAACCACCTGAGCCTGGTCCTTATGGGCATCATTTTGTTGTGGGAAAATTCCCAAGCCAAGCCAAACCAAAACCATGCTGAATGGAAGACTCTTTGCACAGAGGAGATAAGAAGGCAGCATTTAATCTTTACACCAGCAAATTGTTGAGAGATGATTCCACAAAGACAACAGCCCCGAATTAGGGAGGAGTTTAGTCTATATAGAATTTAGAAGTAGGAGGTACAAAGCAAGTGACAAAATGTTACATGATTGGTTGCAAAGATTGAGTCATATATTGACAGACAGGCTAGCCTTGAAACAATAGAAACACTCCGGGAACAAGGGGAGGGACAGAACAAGCACAGTTAAGGACATTACCATAATATAGAAATGATCTGGAGAGAAGGCCTTTACTGAACAAGCACAGTTAAAAGCATCCTCGAATCAGCCCAGGGTGCCTTAAGTAAAACTATTACTCTGATTTAGTGCTCATCAAGGTATGCAGCTGGGCTGTAGACACTGTCAAGGTCAACTGAATTTAGCGGAAACAGTAGAACAGTAACTTGGTCAGAGACCTCTAATTGATCATAATATATCTGTAAGTTTGTTATTTTATACAGGTGTTCTTACATTATAATTGTGCCTCACCAATTTCTGTGAGCATTCTGGTCTTCTGATCCCTGACCAGAATCTCCTATTAAGTACAGCTTCAGATGTTCCAGCTTTACTTTTTCAGCCAGCATCTCCAAACCTTTCCTAACTGTTCCCCCTCCCACAGGTCAGTTTCAAAGGCTCCTAAACCACATAGTCAGGTACAATCACAGCAATGACCCCACTTCTTGGATACCAAATTCTGTCCTAGTTACTTTTCTTGTTGTTGAGACCAAATACCTGATATCAAAAATTAAATAAGGAAAGGTTTATTTTGGCTCATAGTTTGTAGAGGTTTCAATCCATAATCGGCCAACTCCAAGGCAGGGTGGTACAGCAGATCGGCATGGCAAAGGAGAAATAGTTCATAGTTGGCAAAAGTAGCAAAGCAATAAGAATTGACCACAGCTCTATTTGTTACTTATATTTTATCCACACTACTTAGGGTGAGTAGCACTCATACCCTTAATCCTAGTGCCCTTGATTGTAGCACTGTACCATGAATGCATCCCAGCAGCACACATTCTAGATCCAGCCACCTCTGAAAAAGCCCCACCTATGACTGCGTGAGGCTTTTGGGGACCATCTAGACACAAGCCATAGTATAGAGCTCCTAAAGCCCTTCCTAAGCAAGGGCTTGTACTTAGTTCTTGGGACTGAGCCCAGAGATAGTACAGGCTGGTGGCTGTATGAAGAGTGCAAAGCTAAGAGATGTCTGTGTATCAGTATCAGGGCAAAGTTGAGGTTGATCAGCACCCAGATTACGGGTTCATCTAAATAGGCTTGCAGACACTGATATTCGTGTAGATGTAATGAGCGTCAGTGTGCCCCATGGGCAATATGTTCTGGCCTTCTGTCTCCATTATATGCCTGATGGCCACCTGCCCAACAGAACTGACATGTGAGAGATAGTTGTACCACCCAGCTGGCTAAGAGAGAAGGGGTTGAGATCAGGCAGGTATATGGCAGTCCAAAACCACCCATGGATATTGAATACAGATCCAACTGGCTAGACCACCAATACTCATGTTCAGGTAGCAGCTGTGGCCTCCCCAGAACACTCACATTTTGGTCCTGAGCTCCAAGGGAATCCTGGAGGTCAAAGCTGTTCTTCCTGGAGGCTTGATTTCCACTGTATCATTGAGGTTCTAAAACTACTGCAGGATCCACTCTCCACCCTTCTTATTTGATTTTTCCCTGGGCTTTCTTCACCTTATTTTTGTGCGATATATGTTATCTTGCAGCGGTATATATTTCTTTGTAACTTATTAAAAATTTCTTTGTGGAAAGGAGAAATGAAAGAAAGGAAAAGATTATATATCTGTAGATATACACATATACTGTGTGTATGTATAAGTATGCAAGATAGACAACTATATTACTGTTTCTCTGTTAGTTCATCAGAAAGAATAGTTTGTGTTGTCATTGTTTGATTGTCTGATCATTTTCTATGCCTAGATCTCATAACTTGAACAACTACTTCTAAGATAATAATATGTAATATATTGACTAGTATTGATTTCTTTTTTTTTAATTCTGTATTACTTCTACCTTTTCTCTGTTTTGCTTTTTTAAAATTAAAAAAAAGTCTCTTTTCTGAATGAAGAGAGAGTAAGAGGGTAGGAAAGTGATGAGTGTGGTCTCATTCCCATTCAACTCTTTAATGTTCTTATTTAAATCTGCAACCCGCTCCGGACCCCTAATATTCTGTCAGTGGGGTCACAACTCAGTATGGGATTTCTGAACCGCAGTCCATCTGGAGTTACCAATGTTCTCACATCCTGGTGCTAAGCCCCACCTTTCCTCATTTGCGTTTCAGAAGAGCTGGTGACAAAATGACGCTGACATATGATGTTGAATATTTATTTGCCATTTGTATATCCTCTTTGCTGAGGTATGTGTCCAAATCTTTTGCCCATTTTAAAAATTATCTTCTTATTGTTGAGATTAAAGAGGTTTTATTTTTGTGTATTTTGGATACTAGTCTCTCATCAGATATGTGTTTTGCTAAGGTCTAACCCCCAGTGTGTTACTTGTCTTTTCATTCTCTTAACAGTATGTTTCACCAACCACAAGTTTTTATTTTTCATTCGAATGAAATCCAATTTTCAATTTTCCTTGTTTTGTGGATCATGTTTTAGGTGTTACATCTAAAAAAGTTATCAGCAAAACCAAAATCATCTATATTTTTAATTTTATCTCCTAAAGAATCATATAGTTTTCCTTTGAATACTTAGGTCTGTAATCCATCTTGAATTTTATTTGTGAAAGGTGGTCAATTTTGTGTAATTGGTTTATCTTGCATCAGTTTTTATGTGTAATGAAATTTTTGTAGGTTCATTTCTGAGTTCTTTGTTTAGTTCTATTGCTCTATTTGCCTATTCTTTACCAGTACTACACAGTCTTGGTAAATGCAACTTTACAGTCAGTCTTTTTAAAAATTTTAGTAGTGTATGTGTGATACATCATTTGTACTTTCTTCTTCTTTTGAGAAGAATCTTTATTTCAATTGCCTATTTTTGATTGGGTCTTTTATTTTGTTAGTCTAGTTTTTTGAGTTCTATATTATATTCTAGATATTAATCTTCTGTCTAAGAAGTAGCTGGAAAGTTTTTTCTCATTCTGCAGTTTGTGTCTTCACTCTGTTGGTTGTTTCCTTGCTGTGCAGAAGCTTTTCAATTTGAAGTAATCCCATTTGTTTATTGTTGGGGTTACTTCTTGTGCAATTGGTGTTCTTTTCAGAAAGTCCTTGCCTCTTCCTATGTCTTCAAGAGTTTTACCTATTTTATTTTCCAGCAGAGTTAGTTTTTCTTTATTTATATCCAGGGCACTGCTCAGGACCCCTCAAATGGTGCAGATTTTAGTAAACTGACCTATGGAAATTGTCCCTGAGGTGACTTTCAAGGTATGCTGAAAGCTCTCCTTGCCTCCAACCTACTCCCTCCAAACTCTGTGAGGGAATATCTTTCCCAATGAACATGCTAAATGGTAAGGAAACATCTCATACTATAAGTGCTCCTAGCTTCCCAACTTCATGTTCTCTGGAATGATGATTCCAAATCTCCTGGCCACAGCTGGGAATTGCAGGGTATTCTTCCATGTGGTTACTTAAAAACCATTCTTGTTCACATAATTGTCAAGGTTTTAAAATCCCAGAGTTAACAAATTGCTGGCTGTAAACCTCTCTTGTGCTTACTATATTTCCAACTTCCTTTTTTGCATTTCCTCCCAGAAAGCATCTGGAATAGGAGTTATGCACACATACTGAGATAGAACCTGTCTCATATTGGATTGGGTGACACTCCAAAGAGTTAGTTTACCTGCCTGCATCTTTTCCATGCTTGATTTTAGTGATCTGCCAGTTTTCTCATCTACAAAATAGGAGCTATATCAGAGTCTTGTTGTGATATTGTACTAATTTCCTGGGTCTGTTTTAACAAAGTACCATAAACAGTGTTTTAAAGCATTAAAAATTTATTTTCTCATGGTTCTTGAGATTGATAGTGCAAAATGAAAGTGTTGGCAGGACTTTGCTCTCTTTGAAGCACTAAGAATGGATTCGTCTTTGCCTCTTTCAGCTCCGGTAGTCCCAGGTGCTCCTTGGTTTGTGGTACTGAGATAGGAGACAGGTGTAGTTTAGGCTGGCTAGGAAAGAGAGACATGGTAGGATCCCAGGATCTACATAGCTCTTCCTTGAAGGACCCCATGAGTACAATTTCTTGTGGGTTACCATGAGATGTGAATAGCACAAGAGAGGCAAGAAGCCACAAGAAGCTTGCTATTGAAACTCTCCATGGTGGCCCTCCTTGGGTCTCCGAGACCCAGGATGTACTTTTATATTTGCTCTTTTTCCCTTTTCCTCTTTTTTTCAGTCCAAATTTGCTCTGCAGAGCCAGTTTCACCCTTATTCCTTTACTCTTCACTTTTCAAATAAACTTTTACAGTCTTTGGCTTGTCTCATTAAATTCTCTGTTCAAGGCAAAAACAAAACAAAACAAAACCTGTAATACATTTAAATAGCAAGCCACTTCTAAAAGAACTGCCTGGTAACATTTTTTGCTGAGCCAGCCAGGAGAGTAAAGCTCAGTTACCCAGAAGACCAAGGGAAGGCCCATGTGGACATACTTTTTGCTTGTCTCTAAAACGTTGTAAAGGCTTTTTTTCTTTCCCTCACTCTCTCCCCTAGGCCAGGAATGCAGCAAACTCTTCTCAAGGTACACAGGGAACCGTTTGCCACTTTTCTGGCTCTAGGGGTTGGGGGAATGCTTCTGCTTTTCTTTCTAGCCACTCTGTGGGTATGCCTTATTGTCTATGCATTTGTTAGCTGTGTATTTAGTTAGTCTTTTTGGAAATTAGCCTAGTCTCCACTTTTTCTAGTTTGTAAATGGCTTTTTCTTGTTTTGTGTTTTGGTCTGGAATGCCACCACATTACCCCACCACATGGCCAGCCATATTGCCTTGCCCCATGACTAGCCGCCATCTTGTCTTCTTGTGTGACTATGCATGACTATTGTGTGAGTTTGCATCACCAACAGCTGCCTTTCTCTCTCTCTCTTTTTTTTAATAACTGGCCTTATGAGATAATCCTCTGATTTTAAAGAGCATATGGACCTGTGAGAATAAGAGGAAGGAACTTCTTTTCCCTCCTTCTTGAAAATAAAAATCTTGTGCTATCCCTTTAAGAATTCATGTGACCTTTACCGGTGCAAAACCTGGGGGAGGCAGGCAGAGTGATAACTGGAGGAACAAGTTCTGACCCCAGGCAAACGTGGGTGCAAAAAGCAGTGTCCAGCGGTACTGGTGCCTCAGGCCCATCCTCCCTGGCAAATATGGGCCTGTGGATAAGACTGGAGGCCTGCTTCCATCTGGGCAGTGTGTGGGCATCTAACCATGGCTGCAGATAGGGCAAGAGGGACCTTGAGGCTAACACATGAGAGGGCCTTATCCACCCTGGCCACCTATGCAGTAGTGAACAACCTTCTTGACCATTCCCCCCACCTCACCATGACTCAGATAACCAGGCCCAGGCACCAGCCCAGTGCCAGGCTGAAATCAGCATGCTGGCACTGGTGCCACCCACTCCAAGTAGGCTGCCTCAGTAGTGGGAACAGGGCCCCACTGCACACAGAGCCGCTGAACTGTAAGGACACAGTTATAGAACAGCAAACTTATAGACATTATATAGCGAAGTTAAAAAATGAAGTAGTGGCCTGTGACTATGCTCCTGCTACTTGTCACATAGTCTGCCTGCCAAATTCAGTCAGACTTGACTGTCTGCATCCAGCCGCTTCCCTTTGATAATGAGCTGGGTCAACCTGTCTGTGTTCAGCTTGTGTTTTTCCTTAGTTAGAAAAATATATATATTTCCAACTTGATTCATGGACTTCATGTTTGAGACAGACTGGGCAGTGTGTGGGCATTTTTAACTTTACTTGCTCTGCTCAAGTCCCCTCTCCCACTCTCCCTAGGATGTTGCTAACATTATGGTAAACAATTCCTTTTAAGTAAATCTATTTAGAACTAACTTGTCTGATAATATGTGTCTTAATTCATATAACCAATCATAATAACCTGCCATCAGTCTCATACTTCCTGCTTGCAAACTGTATTTAAACTGCAGTCCAAACTGACTCATGACTGGTGATTTTGGACTCTGTTATGGTCCCCCAGCCCACTGGCATCAGATCAATAAAAGTTGCCTTCTAGACGGTTTGGTGCAAAGAATCTTCCATGATATTGGTTTTTCTGCAATGTAACCAGAGAGCACCTAGGGCTTAGATAGCCCCACTCTGTGGTGGCATGCTACGTGGCCAATTGGCTTGCAAGTCCCACTACACGCCCTTCTTGGCTCTCTAGCAGCAAAAGGCACTAGAGCCACTAGAGTGGCTGTGTGTCTCAGCCACTACTCATGTATATACTTTACCAATACTACTCTCTCCAGATCCAAGAGCCTGCCTGAGGCCATTAACCTCCAGCCTTTTGTGCTTCCCTATTTAAATGCAGATAATTTAAAGTCTGCCTGATGCCTGAGCAGAACAGCATTATAACAAAATTTAAAATCTAATTAAAGTAACTGTGAATATATAAAAGCAGGGCCATCCCTATCCTTAGTCCTTTTTCCATCGTAATAAATACAAGAGCAGTTTTGCCCATATGGTTTCACTCTGGCTAAGTGGAGTCTTCAAGGAACTTGAAATACAAGTTGGGCTATCAAGGGGTTCAATTAGGTGGCTAAAAGAACTTTGTTTGGGAAAATTCTGTTACCTCATGGGAGTTAAAGACTAGGCAGAGCCAAAAATGCCCAACAAATATCTCAGACCCTTGTCCCTAAGGAGTTAATAGGTCCCGATATGGAGACGAAGACTTTCTGTGGTGGTAAATGATGCCACCATCTCTTCGACAGAGACATCTATTCGGGTTGTATGAAACCTCATAAGGGGCACCTTGTGGACTCTGAGTTTTCTTTTATGTGGGATGCTACCTTGAGTTCAGACCTAGCTATCTCCTTCTCTTTATAGGCCCCAAGCTGAGCCAATGAGAAACCTCTTGGACCACACCACCATGCAGATTCAACTGACTTCGCCACTAGGCTGTATCCTTGATGAACGGGGCAGGTTTGATCCTGACAATTTAGAACAGAAAACAGCTTATCTACTATTGCAATATGGTGTGGGTTCAATATCAACTGGGAGGTGACAAGATGGGTACAGGATAGTACTTTAAACTATAACACTAACCTCCAGTTACAGTGTTTCTGCTTGGAACTTGAAAGGCAGAATGAAATGCCTTATGTTCAGGCTTTTGTGACTCCTTATCAAAGGGAGCACTCAAGAACTATGGCACTTAGTGTGGGTCCTGAGAAAGAAAAAGATAATCCTGGATGATCGTGTTCTGAGGCCCCCATTTGTATCTAAGGGGGAAGTGGGTCTCTCTGACCTGCCTGATGATACTGGGGGGTCTCTTCCACCAGCTTCACACAATGCCCAGGCAAATAAATCAGCTCCATCCCCTCCACTAGCTGCTCTTATTGTGGGAACAAAAAAAGTACGTTAAAAAGTCTTTTTATTATGATAAAGTGAAGAGGGTAAAACAAGGCATAAGGGAAAATCCAGCTGCCTTTTATAAGTGATTGACAGAAGCCTTTTGCAAGTATACTAATATAGATCCATTTCCCAGGGAGGGAAAAACACTAATGGGATATCTTTTCATCTGTCAGTCAGAACCAGATATTTGGCATAGACTACAAAAACTTCAGATGGGGTCACAGACACCTATGGCCCAATTGCTGGACATGGCCATTTCTGTGTTCAATAATCAGGACCCAGAAGAGAGATAAAAGAAGGCTAAGACTATAACTGTTATAATTGGTAATGCTTTAAACCAACCCAGGTCATCTGAGGAAAAATTCAGGGACAACTGAGGAAAGGGCTCCTGTTTCAAGTGTAAGAGGACTGGATACTGGGCATGAGATTGCACCAAGCCTCCACCTGGGCCCTGCTCTGTATGTAAGACAGCTAATGTGTCTGACTTGTAGCACTGGAGGTTTGACTATCCCTGTTACCAAAGAAGGGCTAGGCCAGTCAGAACCCTCATTTATTAAAAAGGCCCTGGGGAACCTGCGATGCCCCTGTCCACAGACATCATCTTCTCTGAGGAACCCCAGATAATCCTGGATGCCATGGGTGAACCGATTCAATTGCTTCATTCTGTTTTGATTTCCTTCACTAGAAACCCTTTCTCTGGCTCTGTAGCCACAGTTGGGGCCAGGGGACACTTATTCAAAGATACTTTATTTCTCCTCTGCCCCAAAGTTAGCCATTCTTATAAATAAGTAATCTCCCAGACCTATGCTACCAGATAGGACATCAGTGATCTGCCCCTCCAAGACCCTGAGGAGGTGTAGTTCATTGATAAAAGTAGCTTTGACCAAGAAAGATATCAAAAGGCAGGTCATGCAGTTGCTAGCTCACAACAGGTCATTGAAGCTCTTCCTCCAGAAACCACTGCTCAAAAGCAGAGCTGATAGCTCTTACTTGGGCACTGATATTAGGAAAAGGCAAAAGGCTAAACATCTATCCAGACTCCAGATATGCCTTTCTGGTGTTACACGCCCATACAACAATCTGGGAAATAAAGGATGCTCACTGGCTGACAACCATCTATAAAGCACAGACCAGAAATTCTACAACTCCTAGAGGCAGGCCATCTTCCAAGCAGGTTGTGCTCATGTACTATAAAGGACACGGAAGAGGCATAGTTGAAGTCTCCTTGGGAAATGAAACAGCTGATAGGAAACAAAGAGAGCAGCCCTACAACCCCTTAAGACTCTATTATTCCCAGTTCCTAAGGAACCATTAAAACCAGTCTATAGTCCTCAGAAAGATAAGTGGGCCTTAGGACAAAGGGTAATTAAAAAGGGACTACAGTAGTATTTAGAAAAACATGGGTCCTTCCTCAAGGGACACATTGTAAGGCTATAAAACACTTCACAGTTCCTTCCTTATGAGAAGAGATGATGCATTGGAAAGCTCACTCGAGTTTTCATAGGACTAGGACTAGCAATTGGAGCCAGGACTCAGACGTCTCTTGGCAAAGTTTTGCCAGAGTTCGCTTTAGGGCCTGATTGGCTCTTTCTGCCTTTCCAGAAGATTGAGGCTGCCAAGTGGAATGGAAGTAGTACTTTATTCCTAAAGCCTTTGCCACTCCCTGAGTTATTTGGGAGATGAAAGAAGGTACATTGCCACTCTGGAGAAACTGGGGTAGTCCAAATCTGGGCATGATTTCTTTAAGAAGCACCTTGACTACCTCAGTAGCCTCTTCTGAATGGTAGGAAAGGCTTCAATCCAAACTATAAAAGTATTAATTAGAACCAACATCTGTTTAAACCCTCCAAGTGGTGGCATATCAGTAGTCTAATTACCAGTCCTCTTTATGGTATGTTCCGCTCTTCTGTACTGGTTCTGATAAAGGAGGCACTCATGAAGGTTCAAAACATACCCAAAACTAAACTAAGTTTGAGCCCATTTAGGGTGTTATATGGAAAGTCATTTCTATCCTCTGATAGGCCCAGAGACTATGAGACTTACAATATCTCATCAACCTGGGTCAAGTACAACAGGCTATCCAAACATATGGGAACAGAGGCCTGCCAGCTCCTGCCTGGGGAGATAACCTGCTGTCTGTCCTGGAGACCCAGTGCTCAGAAAAACTTGGAGAGACGAGGCCAGGGATACAGCTCAGTGACTTAGCCCCTGCCTGGCAAGCACAAGGTTATGAGTTCAATTCCTGGTACAAAAAAAAAAAAAAAAAAAAAAAAAAAACAGAGTGAATCTTCAGTTATACTATTAGTGCCCCTTAGTTCATTAAAAAGGAAGGTTTGTGCCAATATCAACTGGAGAAATTTTTATGCCCATATCTTGTACACTGAGCAACTACTTTAAAGATAACAGCATGTAATGTATTAACTATTGTTATTCTCCTATTACTTTACGAAATTTTGTTTTACCTTTTTTCCACAAAATAAAAAAAAATTTTAACTGGGAGAGAGGGGCACCCACAGACCAGTTAAAGCCAAAATGAATTTCGGTGATCCTTGCCATACCCAAAGCAGTAAAGGCGGCAGAGATAGATAATTAGATTCATCTTCTAGATTAAAGCTAGTCCACACAAACTGTCTGAAGAACAAGATCACCCAAAAGAAAAAAGCTACTACTGTGAGCTTCTGGGAGACTTGAGATTTTTCTTCAAAAAATAAGATTCCAGTGCTACTACCAAGAAGTAAACAGAATCTTGCTAAAGCCGTGGCTCTACATATTGAACATACATTATTTGCTACAGGAGGTGTGGAGATCTGACCTGCTCCTCATGTTTGGGGTAATAGCAAAGTTTCTTTCTCCCAGCAAACAGGCACCTCGATGGTTACTAATTATTTTCTCATTGCCTTCTGACAGGTTTTTTTTCTTCAACCCAGCCAGCAAGCCATACCACCCCAAGATAGTTGGGAGAACACATAATCCCTAATAGGTGGCATCTACGGCCCCTCCCAGCTAGAAGAAGCTAGAGAAGACAGAGACCACCACTCCTTCAGCATCCCATGAAGAATTATGGGACTTATGTCTCTTAGAGGGAAATGAGAGAGGAGATAGGCATGACTTAGGCTGCCTGGGAAAGAGGGGTCATAAGATCCAGGATCTACACAACTCTGCCTCTCAGGACCCCACATGTAGAGCTTCTTTCAGCTTTCCACAAAATGTGGACTGCAGAAAAGAGACTAGATGCCATAAGGAACCTGCTATCGTGACTCTTAGAGCCAAGCTATACTTTTATTTTTGCTCTTTTCCTCTTTTCTTTGGCCCAAATTTGCTCTGCAGAGCAAATTTTTCCCTTATCCCTTCACTTAATTTTTCAAATAAACTTTTGGCACTGTTTTTGGCTTATCTCATTAAATTCTTCGTTTGAGGCGAAAAGGACCTAGAACACATTTATTTAATTGGCAAGCAATTTCTAAATGATAATAGTACCTTCACTCCAGTCTCTGCCTTCATTTTCATGTTGCTGTTTTTTTAATCTGTGTCTGAATTTTCCTTTTCTCATAAGAACATGGTCATATTGCATTAAAGGCCCAATCTAATATTTGTATTTTAATTTGATTATACCAGCAAATTCCTTATCACCAAATAATATCACTTTCATGGTATTGGGGATAAGGGATTCGATATATCTTTTCGGAGGTCACAATTTAACCTATACCAAAGACTATCCAAATGTGCCCAAAGTACGTGGTCAACACGAAGCAGCTATTATTACTGAACATCTAAGATGTGCCTTCCTCCCTAGATTTTAGTATTTCTGAGTCTTGTACGTCACACGTGCATTAATTGATACAATATTCTTTTTCTCTTGAAAATTTGTTATCAAATGAATGGTTTGCTTCACATCTTAGAACTGTGCAAGCACTATGTAAGTTGTTCTACATTAAGACCAAAAAGGCTCTGTGTGTCAATGGTCTGAGAGAATCTGGTAGGAGAAAAGGAATGTGGGTGCCCCCAGATAATGTTTATAGCCACCAGAAACAGGAAGAAAAGGTCCTTGTTCCAGCAGGTCTGGAAGAACCTATTCATTTCACAGCATTCCCTGATCACTTATTGTATACCAAGTTCCTAGTGATAGAAGGAAGTATCAGTCCCCTGAGCTGAGGCTTCAGGGCCTAGAGACATAGCAGAGTGCACCCATGACTGTGTGTGAGTCAGGGTGAGGCACAGCAAGCTCAAGGAGGTGGAGAAAAAAATCAGTTTGGAAGATTATAGAATGCCAGCATAGATAAAATGGAAATTGTCAACAATGTACCTGTATTAAAATGCCTGTTTGCTTGTGTTTACACACAGAGTCTCGCATGGCTTTGCTTAAATCCTCTATTATTATAGGGTTAAGTTCAGAGAAAACAATTTAATGATGAGCTCACATGGCCTAGATTGGAAGACCTGTCTGAAATGAGGATGATTCAGAGACCCCAGAGATAATTTCCATCTGCTGTTTGGGAGCACTGCTCAGGCCTGTGGCTAGAATCTGGGGCTCAGTCAAATGCCCCTGGCCACATGACTACCATTGAGCAAATGCTGCTTAGTCTGGATGAAAATCTCCGACTCCAGAAAGCTGAGGATGCTTGCAGACATTTGTCTCCCAAAAGGTCCACCTGCCTCCACTTGCTGACTTCTGTCTCTTTCCAAGTGTTGCTACCTCTGCATGGAATTTCCTTCCTTCTCTTCCCAGCCTGCAATCTTATTTGTTCTTTCAGACTCAGCTCAGAAGTTCCCATGTCCTGAAAGCTTATCATGCACAATGCTGTGTTTTGATTATTCATTTCTGTGTGTTCTGAGTGCCTCCCACAGCACCTAGCACAAACAGATGCTTTTGAATACAAGCGTTGGGAGAAGACAACAGAAGGATGAAAGGTTACAGGTTGCCCCCACTGAAAGTGTGCTTTAGGGGAAGCTAAGGGGAAGAAAGGACATCAGAGTTAAGGCCGAGGGTCCCAGAGGAATGTGACAGAAAGCCAATGTTGAAGCAGAAAAGGAGAAAAGACAACAGAGGGGTGATGAGGATGAGAACAAGAGAGTTGCATGGGCAACTGGTTGGTGACTTCTGCTACACATGTGCCTTCCTGTATGTCCCATGTACCAGGCTACATCACTTGACTTGGGCTTTGCAGGCACAGATCACTGGAGAAGGGCGTCCCGTGAGCTTCTCTGTCCACCTAGCAGAACTTCCAGCAAGGGCTGGCAGCAGAAGAGGCTCACAGGGGAAGCATGGGGACACTGGTAGCTCTGCAGGTCAGGCACGGTCTCTCCACTCTGCCTTCAGTTGGAAGCTTGCTCTGTGAAAGATGATGATCTACCTTCTCCTGAGGACCACAGTTGGTGACAGGAGGGTCACTGGGGCCTTGTAACTCTCCTCTTCTCTCTCATCAACTTCAGTTTGCAAGTCCCAAGAGAAGCTTCCCTGAGGAGATATCTCCTTATGAGTTCTTGAAGAAGATGAGGGGCAAGTTGCAGCTCCAAGAATCATAGGTATTGCCTCCTCCCTTGCTTTCAGTGACCTCTCAACTCCTGTACAAAATCTCCAACTCCCCAAACCCATCCCCGTAATCTGTCAGACCCTTGTTCAGACTCTAGACTAAACCACCTACCAGAGAGATCTCAGGATCAGAAAGCTCACATTTAGCCAAGTCTGGCTAAAGTTGCCAGGAACAAAGGGCTCTCTTAGGAAAAGGCAGGTTGCATTTCGCAAGAGGATAAAGTCCTAGGGTCTACACAAATTCTCTAACTGGGAGTAATCAAAGCGTATACTAAGGGAACTTAGAGAGGGCAATTTCAGGCTGAAAGGGAATCAGTCTTGATAACTGGTACCTCCATACTTCCAAGAGCTCTTTGGTAGTCCCAGTGGCCTTGCCCAGGATGTTCCTCCTCCCACTGGACCAGCAATAAAACTGGTGCTGAGTACAAGTCTTCTAATTCTACGCTTCCTCCACTGTACTGCTGCATCTCAGGGAGGAATCCTGGTCATACAGAGAGCTGAATCACAGTCCCTTCCATCCCTAACCCAGGTCCTCTAATGAAAGCATCAGAACGTACCAGGATTCTCTCCTCCAGGTCCCTGCTCTTCAGAAGTCTGTCTTCTAAGCCTCACATTAGAGCCCATGTAAATAATGTATTGAACAAACCACCAACTTATCAGAAAGGTGGATAAAGTTTAAGGCAGTATTTAAAACCATGGTTCAGATACTCACTGATGCTTCTGGGATACTTTAACGTGTGTCCACACCATGCCCCACATGTACACACTTTCTGGTTTTATTTAGGGACTATGATTTTTTCAGTCCATTTTTTAATCTGTTGAACCTGTCTGTTTTTTTTTTTTCTTTTTGTCCTGGGGTGGAGAATGTTAGAAACTTCTTATAATATGGCCCTAGAATTTGATGCCAAGTCAAGGGGAAGCTAAAACAAACATCAAACTTTGCTAAAGAAAAAGATGGAACTATTAATCCTGCATATGGCCCAGAGTCCTTCCTCAATGTTCAGGTCATTTGTGGGTCTGTCTACACAGGCCAGTGAAACTTGATGCCTCAATCGAGGGTGGAACACCACAAAAGATGGAAAGCAGATTAGCAGAAGGATCTTTTGCACTTTCTAGAGTGAGGATACTGCGAGTTTCTAGCTTTTGGTTCCATGACAGCACTGGTAGAATACAAGGGTAGGCCTCTAGTGTAGTTTACAGTGGAAGAATACATCTCTTAAAGTCTGGTAATCTGAGGCCTTAGGATACTCTACTTTTTCCTGTATGTCTTGAAGGACAGGCTCATACGCTTCCTTTGACAATTTGGCTTGTCACAGCAAAAGAATACATTGACTACTTGTTTGTATATTAGTGTTTTATTTTCCAGACTATACAGTCTCTATGGCCTAGTCATCTTGAGTGTGTGGGCGCAAAGAGCAGTGGTCCAGCTCCAAAGCCTGTCTGAGACTTCATCAAAAGTAGCATCTGGATTCTACACAGCCTACCTGGCCACTGTCTATGAAATTTTTGAGAGAGTGATAATGCCTGGTATTTCAAGTGTTTGAATTGACAAGACACTACCCCCACACTTGACGCGTGCTTGGGTTGAGACCATCAGTAATTAAGATGGTGCTAGCCATCTTGACTATTGACAGGTTCTCCTTCCCAGCAGTCTGGCCTGCAGACTTGGCTAGACGTTGAGTTGTATATTTGTTCCACCAACTAGTTGCCCCTGGGTACTTATATGAGCTTCTCTATTCCTCAGTTCCTCTTCTGTATTTCAGTGTTCATTGGGAACCTACTTGGGGTTAGACACTGGACATCACCTTGAGGATGTACATGGGAACAGGACCAAAATTTCTGGGACAGGGTCCTGGTGCTTTGACAGCTAAAAGTTTGATTCAGGTTACTCACCCTTAAAACCAGCTCATATAATAATATCCACTCCCCACAGTGAGTGTTGGGAAGCCTAATTACCACTTGTGAAATGTTTTCAAGTGCTCAGAAGAATGGTGATACATCGAGGCAAAGTATGATTCTCACAATTGTGACCTTCTCAAGCTTCCCCTGGGGCTAACCAGTATAAAATTGCCATTCATGAAACTCTGCTATTGTAACAAAGTATAGCTATTATCCCTAATGAAATCATGTTTAAGGTTCTGCTGTGCTCACGAAAACCTGAAATCCACCGGAAGTGAAGACAGAAGACTAAGTCACTGTGGTGAGGTTGTCCTGCTCTTGGATTCCAAAAGCAAAGAGAATCCTTAGGAGGCTGGCAGTTTAAAGAGTACCAGCTAGCAAATCATTGAGTGCCTACTGTGCACCAGGAAATGGGCCATGCATGGTTTCATTAAATCTTGCTGACAAGCTGAGGAAGTAGGTTTTAACATCTCTACTTTGCAAAAGAGAAAAACTCAAAGATGTTGACTTGTCCGACTTCTAAGCAGGATGGCCAGGAGTTGAGGGAGAGGCAAAGTCTGAGATGACCACAAAGTCTAGACAGCCCTTAAGGAGTCTGAATTAGGTTAGAAAAGTGAGAATGGGTTCTCCAGTTTTGGTATTGCCTTGAATAGGCCACTTACCAACAAAGAGAGGGAACCCAGGAGGAGAAGATGACTGGGAGAAAGATGATTTTGGTGCCTGATAACTTCAGTTTGGGATGGCCAGCTTATGTTGACATGCCGGCCTGGGCTTCGTAAAGGAAGATGATATTCAAAGTGTAGAATCGCTGGAAGATGTGACAGGTGACACCTGGGATCGCCACAGCGTAACGTCTCATTGGTTGCCAGGACATATAACCCCTCAGCTTTCACTCAGAGAAATCGCCATAAGGCAGTCCGAGCCAGGATGACAGGTGTTTCCAAAGAACTCACCGCTGGACTTCTGGGTGGCGCACTTCCTTTTTGCAGGCCTTCACCCAGTGAGCATCCCTGCAGGGCTCTCCACCCTCCTCTTCGCAGCCCCTCTCCTTTCCCATCTTGCCCCTCTGCCTGCTCAGCCGGTTGTGCTGGGACCAGGGGCCTGGGGCTTCCCTGGCCCAGAGAGCTCAGGGAGGGGCTCGGGCGCATGCGCGGCCAACGACGTACGGAAGCCCGGAAGGAGGGGAGGTGGGGGCAGTGCCTTAGGTTTCTCCGGGCGGCGGCGGCGGCAGTGGGGACGGTGCTAGCTAGCGTTGGCACCATGAGCCCGCTGTAACGCGCAGGCTGCGCGGCGCGGGGGAAGGGGGCCAGAGGTGGACGCGGCAGTGAAGTTCTTCGCCATGAACCTGAGGGGCCTTTTCCAGGACTTCAACCCGAGGTGAGTACGCGTCAGGGTTTGGCCCCGCGCTTTGCCGGGGCTCCGGGGAGGCGCGTTGGCCGCGAGGCTGCTGCCTGAGGACCCGGGCGCTTGCCGTGCCTCGCTGTGGGTGCGAGCGGCTTTCCGGGACCGCAGTCGGCCTCGGCGCTGGTCCCTGCTTCCTCCTCCCGCGCCGACTAGTACTGCCCGGCCACGGCCCAGGCGCCTGGCCGAGCCCTGCCCTCCCCGAGGGAGCCCCAGTCCACTCGGCTTGCCCTCCCTCAGTGCTGTCGCCAACTTCCCTCTTGGGTTCATCGTCCCCCACCCTGCACTGCATTTTCCGTGCCGGGCCGTCTTGCTAGATCAAGCACCCCTACCCCCTACCCCAGCTGTTTCCTCCAGTTCCTGTCAACCCTTGAGGTTTTCCTTGGATTTGTGCCCATCCCTCATTTCTTTTCCTTTTCGTCGAACTGGTATTTGAAACATTACTGGGTCCTTGGAATCGGCGTCAGGGTATGTGAATACCTTACATAATGCTTTTGGGGGTGAACCTGATCATTTATTTTCCTTATGCCTGTGCTTGCCAGTCTTCACTTATAAGTTTATTTGCAGGAAATAGATATGCCGTCCTTATTTGCCAGATGGGGGAACACCAAGTGGACAGTGTGATGAAAACACTGGCCAAGGAATAAAGCTTCTGTCCTTGCACTTGCCCAACTGTTCCTGAATTATCGGCTCCCTTCCCCAGGTTGTGAGCACCCTGAAACAGAGAGCAGGTCCTGAGCTTTTCCCTTCCCCACTGGCCTCCCACTCCCTGTACTTGGCACATAGTAGTCACTTTGCAAATGTCAGTAGTACTGAGGCAAGATGAGCCGCTGATTCTCTGCCCTCCTTTGACCCATCGGTAAAATTAGGAGTTAGTCTAATTGATTTCTTAAGTCTACTGCTCTGTGAAAGGAATACCTGTTTCCTTTATTTGCAAGTGGGAAGCCATGCACTCTGTAAATCATTTGTGTGTTACCAGCCAGGTAATTCAGATGCTGGGCGGTCCCAGCTTGAGGATGAAGAAGGGCATGTAAATAGGTGACTTGCCGTACTGTGCAGATCTAGATTGTAGAGGTCTGGTAAGGATCACTGTCTTGTCTGCTTGTTGCGGGTAAAAGAAGTGAGAGAGCACTGCGTGTGTGTGTGTGTGTGTGTGTGCGTGTTGGGGGAGCAGTCTGCTCAGGGATGGTAACATTTTAAGCTATAAGCCATTGTAGCTTCCTAAGTGCTCTTACTACTCTTAGAGTTCATGATGTCCTGTCACAGTACAGTCATTATCACTGTTGGTCTTGAAGGCGCTCTGCACAGAGGAGCTTATTTAGAGCAAGCAATAGAGAACTAACTGCAGTGCCTTACACTGCTGCTCCTAGGACTTGGGATTGATCTGCAGGACAACAGGGTTGCTGCTGGAGCTGGCCAAGCCTTGTGTGTCTTCATTGTTTGAAGAGGGTGATAAGAGTGATAAATAAAAGCTGAATTGTTTTGTGTCCTTGGGCAACCCACTTATCTGCCTGTTTAATCTGTAGAATGAGTTATAATCTCTCAGCAGGGTAGTGAGGCTGAATTAATGATTGACTGTCAAGTACTTTACAAACAGAAAGTTCCATGACTTGTTTGCAATGTGACAGATAATCCAGAAGCCACAAGGAGTTGCCTCAAGTGGTCTTAACAGTCTCTTAGAGTTGCCAAAGCAAAATTGTGCTGCTCTTAACCATTTTTCCTTAGCCTTTTTTTACCAAAATACTAATATATGAAAATTATAATGAAATACCCTGTATCTAAACAGATATGGAATGACTATCAGCATATATATCCGTTCCTTAATTCCTCCTGGATTAAAATGCATTTCTACCTGAAAAATTTAAAGATCTTTTTTACTGTGCCGTTTTCTGGATTTAGTATTGTCAGCAGGAGAGAAGAGTGTTACCTTACAGATGTTTCAAGAAGACACTGGCCAGGTAATATTGGCAAGTTGCAAATTTTTAGCTGCTGGTATTTCATATCTATGTGCACATCTTGTTTTTGACTTTATGTTTTGGTCTTGTTCCATGCTGAGAAAGCCTTCCAGACATTTAGAGAGCAAACTTAGGGATGGAGACAGAACATTGCCTTGTGTTGTGGCCTCAGATCTTGGTGCTGCCGCCTTGCTTCCTATATCTAATTGTGAGTCAAGGGATCATCTCTTTCCTACCCTAGGACTTTGGCACAAGCTTTGCTTTATCAGGAATGCTTCCCTCTCCTCCTCACCTAGTTAGCTCTTACTGACCCTTGAGATCTCCACTCTCTTGAAACTTGCTGAGGGAAGTTCCCAACCAGGTCTCCTGCTTCCTGATTATAAAACATCTGTAGTGTGTTATACTTTGCATAGCACTTACTTTTACTCTTGCATTTCTTCGTATGTTTATTTGATTACTACCTCTCTCCCCTATTAAACTTTAAACTCTCTTGGGCCAGGGCTGACTGTATCATTATTGTAACTTGTGTACATGGGATAGAGACTGGCTCAGTAAATATTTGTGGAATAAAGAGTAAATAACTCTTCAGTGCCAGTAATAGAAATGTAGTGCTACTGTTTTTAACTACCGCTGTCCTGGTGGTCTACAGCCTGGTTTTCTTTCCTCTTATCCTCTTCCTACATATAGAGTACAGTCATTCTGTTGAGATATGGAAAGACATGACTCTAAGGCAAAATGTGGCTGTCTTTACTTTGCAGATTATGTGTCATAGAAATAGTCACTGTCGTGGTTTGGTGGTTCCCGAGGCAGGGGCTCTGGCTCTAGATCTCATGTCCTACCTTGAAGCTCTCAATGAGTTTGAACCTACTTAGGGTTACCTGGGCTCCGGAAACTGCAGTGGTATAGAATGATTCATAAGTGTCAACACTCAGTTGCGCAGGGCTGCCAACTGACCCTCAGCCCATTTCTACCTGGCACAGAACTGGTTGATCGTGAACTTCTTTTCATAATTGCTTTTTAGTGACACAAGTTAAGACTTGCTGAAACAGACACCAAGAAGTCCTTTCTTGAACACATAAGGCTTCCTAACAGCTATAGGTCAGATATATATTCTATTCTAGGTAGAGAGCTCTGTTTCATAGAATAAACAAACTATTCGAACTGTGCAGAATCGGCAATGTCTGATCCCAGGACTTTGCTGGGATGTGGGGATCTGGGAGTCAGTGGCATTAAACAGGCACTCTGTACACACTGCAGGGCCTGGAGATTTTCTGCTACCTTGGTGGAGTTTCTGGCTCAGAGAAGGCCCCTTCAGCTCAGGTATCTAGGCAGCACTGGAAGGCTGTGAGAGTTTTGCTAGGCCTTCTGACTTGTCTACAGTGAGCTCCTTATGAGAGTATGGTGCACCCCACAGATAGTATGGACTGGGAAAAGACTGAGAAATGTCTCTTTGGGGTCCTGTTCTGTGGGCACGGAGTACAGATGAGGTCAGTAGTGTCTTAGAAACTTTTATATGCTGTATCTTCTAAAGCCAGTCTGTGGCCTGTGTAAGTAGTCTTTTGTCTCTTATTTGAAGTCAGGAGAAATGAATGTGATTGCTGGTAATAGTGCACTAAAGGCAGCTATCTGATCCTTAATCATTGTTTCCAAAGTGTACTTAAAGCGTTCATTCATGGGACATCTCCCAGGTTCCTACCATGTTCCAGAAGATGTGCTGTGTGTTGTAAGAACAAGAAATGCGATACTGTTCCTCTCTCAGTGCTCAAGCCTAGTGGAGGAAGTAGACATGGAAAGAGAAATGAAAATGCACGAAGCGTTAGAGAGAGAGGAGCCATACGCCATGGGACTATAAAGGGCAGAGCTACTCTCTAGAGCAAGCAGGAAAGGTTCCATATGGAAGTGACTGTTAAGCTAGATTTTGAAGGATAATGGTAGGGTTTTGTCAGACTAGAGGGCAGGAATGGTGTCTTACAAGAGACAACATATGCAAAGACATGACATCTTGAGAGGGCCTGGTACATTTAGACAGTGAAGGAAAGGTCAGTGTGGTAGGAGTGCTGCAGGCACCATGGGTCCTGTGTTTTAAAAATACATAGTGTTAGTCACTGCATATACTATACTCTTTACAGACTATTTTAAAAAGCAGGCTGTGAATCTGTCAGTACAAGTGTATTATCAGTACCACCCCATGAAACTAACTCCTCCTCACCTGGATGACTGTTTATCTGTTGTTGTATCATATTAAGCCACCTATAGTTAGAAAATTACCTTGCGTTTACTGAGGTTATTAGTAATAATTGTGACTTACTGAGTATTAGAGCACTTTGAGCATATTAGAGAGTTTGTGACTTTCCTAAAGCCACGCATGCAGTAAGAAGTCATATCCAGATTATAATCCAGATCAGTTTCCTTCTGAAGCTTTTCCTGCATTCCGTGCTCTTTCCTGCATACCATGCTGCCTCTGTGGTTCCCCTTAATGACAGAATAAGTCTCATATACTAAGGAACTTTCTGTTGGTGAGTTGTAGGTTATTAAGCAATGTAAATCTTATATTGGAGCTTCTGTGTTCATATATATCATTCAAGCAAGTTACTTGAGGAAAGTCAAATACATATGTGTATTCATTGCACATACTCCTTTCACTCACCTGGAATTTCCTTTAGAGACAATTTTACAAATCATATAAGAAAATCTGTCTCATTACGTTATGACCATATATCATTTTGAACCAAAATAGTGCCACCTAGTTTGACATGTATCTTACTCACTAAACTTCACTCTGCCTGGCTTTCAGCAGTTTCCAAAAATCAGATTCACTCTTCAGCAAAGATTTGGCAACGTTAGGATCTCCAAAAGAACAGACTGCAGTCTTTCAAGGCCTTCCAAGAGGAAAACTCCATGGATAGTTTGAGCAGTGACATATTGAAATTAGTACATTGCCTCCCAAAGGAAATTGTTAAAGAAGACTAGTCTCATTTGAATATATACATTTTGGTTTTGAAAATTACATTCCCATTACTTCATAACTACACATATTTTTCTTGACTGTGAGTTTTTGAGGGGCCAGTATTTCGAGACACTGAATAAATGTGCCAAATAAGTGAACGTTAAGTACAAATACAAATGTGCCACTTGAAAATCTTTGTTGTAGGGATTTGAGGAGATGTTGGATGGAAGCGTGTTAGTTTCCTAGGGTTCCAGAGGTTAAGCTTCCTAATTATTAAATTGGGGATTTCTAATTTCCTTGTCTGATGATGGGTCATAGCTGAACAAGGTAACTAGAATTTAAGATGAAAGCTTTGAATTAAACTCTGAAGATAGATACTTTACTCACCCTTTGTCACCTCTGATCTAATACTGAGAAAAAAGTGATTACTAAATGAGATTGTTACAATGTGGCAGAACTTTTCTCTTTCATAATACTATTAGAGCTATAGTAGGTAAAAAATGTGTCATTTACCCAGTGATTTCACATATCCCTATCTTATGAATCAATGTATGAGAAATCAGATAAAGAGACAGCCTTAGGAGACAGTAACTCAGCCAAGACCACAGTGCTAATAAATGTCAGGTAGTTTGAATACAGGTCTTCCCTCTAACCTGGGCTCTCTCCAGTCCTCCTTAAGTGTGATTTGTTTTTATTTGGATTATGTGCTTTCTTGTATCTACTGCTTCAGTGCTTTTATTAAAATCTCCATGAAAATATTTTAAATTTGATTAATAAGGTTCTGCTCAATATAAAAGGTGCAGTCCCTTTTAACAGTTTGTGGAAATAGCAGTTAGCAGTTTGTCATTTGGAGCTGTTCTGTCAAGCAGTAGACAGGGATGTGTCACCCAGAGTGAATGAGAGTGTGTACGTGCACACCAGCACGTAGTCATGCATGTGTACATGCTCCAGTTAAGACAGCAGCTTCCACTGGAGAAAATCGATTGATATAAAAAGAGGCTGACTACATTCTTTTCATTTACAGAAAACAGATACTAGGACTTTTACACTCAGTCATCTATTTGCAAGGTATACAAGTATAATCCCCTCTCCCTTTCTTCTTATCTTTCTCCCACCACAAAGTGGACAGAGGGAATTTGAACCTAAGCAGAAGTCTGTGGTTTGGCCCTTGTGACACTACTTAGTGGTCATGAACTAGCACTACAAATTTGGATGAGTGGAATAAGTCCTTTTTAAAGATGTTGCTGTTCTTTGAATGTGTCCCCCGACAATTCGTGTTGGAAACCTAGTCCCTAAATTCATCAATTAGTAGCATTTGGAGGTGGGGCCTTTGGAGTTAGATAATATTGTGAGGGTGGGGCCCCCATGATGGCATTAAGGATTTTATTAGAAGAAGAAGAGAGAACCAAAATAGCATACTTGCTCTGTCTCATTGTGTTATACCTTCCATACTATAATTAGCAAGGAAGCTTTCACCAGTTGCTAAAGGCATGGGCTTCCCAGTCTCTAGAACTGTGAGAAATCATGTTTAATAAATTACCCAGTCTCAGTTATTAAGTTACAGCAATAGGAAATGGACTAAGAAAATTGGTGCCAGGAGTGGGGCTTTTATTTCAGTACTGAAAATGCACAAGTGACTTTGAATTGGGTAATGGCTATAGGCTGGAACAGTTTTGAAGTGAATGCTAGAAAAATTCCGTGTTGCTGTAAGTGGGGTAGGGACTAGCGATCATCTCAAACTCAAGAGATTGCTAGGTGGTCGTGACCAGATATTGTTGTAAATGTGGACAGTAGAGGTCATTTTGATGAGGTCTAGAATGAAACTGAAGAATAGATATTGGAAACTACAGTGGAGACTGTCCTGGTTATAAAGTGACAAAGAACTCAGTGGGTTTTGGGTTGCAATTTGGGTACTGGGTCTCTAAAAGGTTCCCATCACTGACTTAATGACATCTAGAGGAAGAAATTTGTAAGCAACAAAACATTCAGGCTGTTACATGGCCGCCTTTAACTGCTTACAGTGAGATGAGAGAGCAAAGAGGCATCTTAGAAACAGAATTTATAATTAAAAGAGAAACTGAGAGTTAAGGTTGTTGCTCAGTGGTAGAGCACTTGCCTGGCATGTGTGAGGTTCTGGTTCAGTCACCAGCACCACACAAAGGAAAAAGAGAAAACAAAAGGGAAACAGTGGTGAGAGTTGGAAAATTCTTAGTCTGGTCATGTGGTCACACATGAAAGAACATTTCTAAGGGAAGAAACCCATGGTATGGCTGAACAGCTGTTTGTTTACTAAGGCAGAAGAAACCCAAGTGGCTTTTCAGTGATCTTTAAGGCTGTTCCTGCCATCACAGGCATGGAGTTCTAGGCGGACAGAACGGTTTAGGCTTGCTGTCCAGGACCACCTTGAGTCTCTGCTCCCCAAATTCCAGCCACTGCAGCCATGGCTCAAACCACCCCAGGTGTGGCTCAGTTTGCTGCTCCAGAGAGTCCAAGCTGTAAACTTGGCACCTGTGTGGTGTAAATTCTGTAGCCCCACAGAATGCAAGAGCAGTCAGGGCATGGCTTCCTCCACCTAGATTTCAGAAGATATATCTGATTGCCTGTGCACTCAGGCAGAAACCACCACCAGGAGCCTCCCTAGAGCAGTGCGGGGTCCAAGATATCTGCTACAGAGAGTCCCCATTAGGGCAGTGCCTAGTGGAGCTATGGGAGCAGGATGACTTCCAGGACCCCAGAACCATAAGGCCAACAACATGTAGCACCACCCCAAGAGAACTAAAGACATGGGACTCCAATCTTGACAACTGCTAAGTTTACTGAGTGCAACAAAGCCATAGGTTGGTGCTGCCTGAGGCTTCAAGGGCCCATTCTCAACATTATCACATCCAGGATTTGGCACATGAAGTGAAGGATTATTCTGGAGTCTTAATTTAATGTCCGTCTTGTTGAATTTTGGATTTACTTGGGGCCTGTTACTCCTTTCTTCTTGCCTAGCTTTTCCTATTTTGCTTGGGAATTTCTGTCCTGTGCCTGTCTTACCATTGTTCTTTGGAAGTCAGTAACTTGTTTTGATTTCACAGGCTCATGGCTAGAAGGAACTTGCTTCAGTGCACATCATGCCTTGGGTCTTGCTCATCTCTGACATAGATGAGAACCTGGAGTTTAGACTTTTATGTTGATACTAGAATGTTAAACTTTTGCAGCTATTAGGATGGATTAAATGTATGTTGCATTGTGAAAAGTAAATGAGTTTGGGGGGCCAAAGGCAGACTGCTGTGATTAAATGTGTCTCATAAAAGTTCATTTGTTGGCAAACTAATCCCCCATTTCATGTGTTAATGGTTAATTTGGAGGTGGGGTCTTTGGAAAGTAATTAGGATTGGATGAGATCATGAGAATGGGCCTCCCATGATGGTGTTAGTGTCCTTAGAAGAAGATGCAGACAGACCCAAGCTAGCAGCTCTCTCTGTCTCTGCATGCGATGCCACCACTGTGTTATAAATCTCTCTCCAGATGCCAAGCAGATGTTGGTGCCATACTCTTGGACTTCCCAGGAAGTCTCCATAATAAACTCCAGTGACCCAAATAACTTCTATTCTTTATAAATTACCCAGTCTATGGTGCTCAGCTCTAGCAATATAAAACAGACTGAGACAGGTATAATTGTAAAACCTTTAGGAAGTAATGGTTAATACTAGACTGTACTAGAATCTCCATTTGGTAGTTTATGGAAAATTAAACAAAGTCTATTTTTATGCTCAGACTCTGGTCTGAATATTCTTGGGAAGGTAACTCAAAGCAGTTTAGTCTTTAACTGTGACTTTTTTTAAAAAGCAAACTTTCTTATCTCTGTTACTGCAGCATCCTCCTCTTGCCAGTTAGACTTGCTCCTTCTTACTTGGCATGCACTAGCCTTTTGAACTTGGCTCCAAAATACAGGGATATAATTGAGATACTCCCTCCAATTAAAATAATGTTTATAAATCTCATAGTTTTAATTTTTATTATAGTAATTTATCTGATCGGTTTTGTAGTTTAATTTTTTTCAAAGAACCAGCAGTTGGTATTACTTATCAGTTGTTTTTGAATATATATTTTGACTTTTAGGGTTTTTAAATTTCCATATTTTGCCTGTTTTTTCCCCTAAACTTTTTAGCTAGAAAGTCACTTCAGTAGTTTTCCCTTTGCTTCTTTTTACTCTGTTTATTGCTTTTATTTAAACTTTTAGAGTACTTTTTCTCTGAATTTTGTTTTGGCGGCAGCCCAGGCATTTCAATGTTTTGTTTGTGTTTTGGTGATATTTTCAATGCTCTGTAGTAATATTATGTCTTATCCTTAGTCATTATTTAAGGACAGAAACTAAGATTTATTGAATACTGCTCATATAGTGCCAAGCTCTGTGGTAAGCACTTTTAAAAAGTTATTTAATCCTTACCTCGATGCTGTCTAGTGGAGGTAATGTTGTTTGTTTATTGTTCACGTGGAATATGGGAGTCAAATTTTACATATGTAATCTTGCCCAGTCTAGTGCACTGCTTGACAAGTCATTGTAGTCAAAAAAATCCATGTGGTTAGGCAGTTTTCAGTCAATTTTTGTTGATTTCCCATGAAATGTGTAGAATTTGTGCCTCTGGTCTTCCAAGTACAATCTACCATACACACTTGAATAAATCTTCTGTTGCTTGTTTGCTAGAAAATCTTCAGTGGTTCCCGGTTGCCTATTAATGCATTCTAAGGACTTTACCTTGATACTCAAATTTCCCTAGAACTTACCCAGCCAACCTCTCACTCATTCCCTTTATTGCCCTTTCTCTTGTCTCACCAGTTTCCCACCAACCAGGATTTATAGAATGGACTCTATATTTCAGTCTCCTGTGATAGCAAACCTTGTCTCAGACTTTAAAAAATCCTTATGCCTTTTATATGGACTTCCCTGTCCTCAGCTTGCTGCCCAGACCTTACCTCCCTTCCCTGCTCTCCCATGGGAATGAGTCTCCCAAGTTTCCAAATTGGCTATGCTGAATGGTTACTTCTTCATACATCGTCCCCTTCTGTCACTGTTAGGTTTTGAGCATCCTGAGAGCAGAGACTTTTTCTCTTCTTTATAAATCCCACACATTTCAGGTACATATACATTATTTTAAATATTAAATTAGATGTATGTTTATTGTTTATTTCAGCCCTATAATCATTTCTCCCTCTCAAAAAATCTCTGTGTATGTAAAGAAAGTGCATTTTTGTCCTACTAATTAATTCTTAATACAGTCATGCTACTTTATCTCTACTGTTCATTTCCATAGTTCCCCAGGAACTTGTATCCTTTGCCATGATTTAATAGCAGCATGTAGAAATCCTCAATGAAAATATTTCTGTATATTCTTTTTTCTTTTTAGCATTTAGTTGTCTTGGTTACTTTTCACTTGTTGCTGAGACAAAATACTGGACACCCAAAATTAGGGAAGGAAAAGTTTATTTAGCTTACAGTTTTTTGGAGGTTTCAGTCTATAATCAGCTGGTTCCAAGGCAGGGTAGCATGGCACTGAAGCAACACTTCAAGGCAGCAGCCAAGCCAAAGCAGTCCGACAAAAAGGGGCAAGAGCAAGCCTCTTCTCCTCCCTTATATTGTACTCAGCCCCCCCCCCAGGGTGGGTGTAGCATTCACAAATCTCCTTGCCTTCCTTTGCACAGGATGAGGATGTTTACAAAGTAAGACCCCTGGCTCCCTGCTGAGTCTCTCAGCTAAACTTCCAACCTTCTCAAATTGACACAATGAATAGGTAACTGCTTGTGCTCTACACCCCAGGATGTAGAGCTGCTGAGTTAGTTAATTAAGCTTCTAGATTTCTCGAGTTGACACAATATATAAACCATAACAGTCCACCCCTTGTCAACTTGGCAACCAGACACATTTCTTTAAATCAGTCTCCAGATACAAGGCATGCTTATTCTTAACATTTTGCAACTTGAACATTATGACATATCTTAACAATCCTTAAGAACCAGCATTAAGTCTATCAATATTATATTGCATTCAAAACAACATTTTTGTCCTTGGACCCCCAAAGACTCATGCACATCCCTTTATGCAAAAGGCATTTAGCCCATCTGCAAGAGTTGCCAAAATCCTAACAGTTTCAGCATTTCTGAAAAGTCCAAGTCCCAAATCTCCTCCAAGATCTATAGCAAACTCTTAACTGTAACCCCCGGTACAAATGACAAGGAGGTTAAACACTTCCAACATATAAAGCAGAGAGCCAGGGGTCTTACTTTGTAAACATCCTCATCCTGTGCAAAGGAAGGCAAGGAAATTTGTGAATGCTACACCCACCCTGGGGTGGGGGGAGACCCGTGTATAATATAAGGGAAGAGAAGAGGCTTGCTCTTGCCCCTTTATTCTGACTGCTTTGGCTTGGCTGCTGCCTTGAAGTGTTGCCTCAGTGCCATGCCACCCTGCCTTGGAGCCAGCTGATTATGGACTGAAACCTCCAAAAAACTGTAAGCTAAATAAACCTTTCCTTCCCTAATTTTGGGTGTCAGGTATTTTGTCTCAGCAATGAGTGAAAAGTAACCAAGACAGAATTTGGTACCAGTGTAGTAGGGTCATTGCTGTGACTAAACCTGACCATGTGGTTCAAGAGCCCTTGAAAATGGCTTGTGGGAAGAGTTTGTAAAGGTTCAGAGATGTCCCCTGAAAGAGTAGCCCTGGAACAGTTTAGGCTGTTCTGTATGGGAGATTCTGGTCAGAGCACAGAAGACCAGAAGGTTGATAAAAAGCCTGCCAGTAAAGACCAGGCTCGGGAGGCTTCTGCTGGGAAGAAGGACTGCATTGGTTGTTGGACTCCACAAGATGTGTGTTATGGTTTGGCAGAAAGTTTGTCTGCATTCTGCCCATGCCCAGAGACTTTGTCTGAGACTGAGGTTAAGGGCGATGGACTGATGAATCTGGTGGAGGAAATCTCAAGGCAGCAGAATGTTGAAGCAGTGGCCTGGCTATTACTGGGGGCTTTTAGCCAGATTTATGTTGGAAATCAAGAGCAAAGAGCCCAGTATGGTGATTTAAAACCTTGTGAGTTTGGCCAGAAAGCTGTGGACTGTAAAGACAGAGCAGAGAGACTCAGCAGGGAGCCAGGGGTCTTCCTTTGTAAACATCCTCATCCTGTGCAGAGGAAGGCAAGGAGATTTGTAAATTTTGCACCCACCCTGGACGGGGGGCCCTGTGTACAATATAAGGGAGGAGAACAGGCTTGCTCTTGCCCACCTTTACTCTGGCCTCTTTTGCTTGGCTGCTGCCTTGAAGTGCTGCCCCAGTGCCATGCCACCCTGCCTTGGAGCCAGCTGACTGTGGACTGAAACCTCCAAAAACTGTAAGCTAAATAAACCTTTCCTTCCCTAATTTTGGGTGTCAGGTGTTTTGTCTCAGCAATGAGGGAAAAGTAACCAAGACACATATTTTTTGTTTTTTGGTTTTTTTTTTTTTTTGGTTAGTACATGTTTGCAGTACATAACGATTACACTTATCATGAGTAGTTGGTGCACGTATGCAGCACATCTTTTTTCATCCCCTACTACCCCATCTCTTCCTGCTCCTGTATATTCTCAAAAGAAAAATTGTCAGATTCCATATTCTGTGGCCATGTATTTAGATTTTCATTATTTAAGCCTTCCTTATTAGTCCCTTTAGTATATTCTTGCTTTTTGCCTTGAAATCTAATTTATCAAATTATAAATTGCTGTGATAGTAAACTATTTCTCTTGTCCTCACCCAAGCATAATAAATTTGTCATTTCGGATCTTTCTTGTAGTTGGTTTGACCTCTGACATGGGTTCCAAGTGTGACTACTGAATGCACCAAGTTTAGAATTTGTTTTTTAATCCAGTAAATGACTTTTCTCTATGGTCAGGAGAATAATGATGCCCCCAGTATACCCACATCCTAATCCATGGAACCTAGGACTATGATGGCAAAAGGTGTAGTAGGTACAATTAAGTTCACTAGTCAGGTGACATTAAAATAGGAAGTTTGTTCTGGATTCTCTGGCCAGGCCCCATGTAATCACAGGGTCCTTACATACAGAGAAGGGAGGCAGAAGAGAAGGTCAGGATGATTGAAAGTGGGTAGACGTGAGCTTTGCACTGCTGACTATGAAGGTGGAGGAAGGAATTATGTGCTCAGCCTCTGGAAGCTGGAAAAGGAAAGGAAACATTGTCTTCTAGAGCTTCCAGAAGGAACACAACCTTGCTGATACCTTGAGATTAACGGAATGAGACCCGTATTGGATTTTCAGAAGTACAAAATCAGAAGTTTCTGCTTTTAAGCCACTGGGTTTGTGGTAACTTTGTATTGCAGCAGCCAGAATGTAACATGGCATTCAACCCATTTGTATTTTTTCTAACTTCATTACAAAACAGTCAGTTTTCTAATATTTAAATCATTTCCATACTTCTATTTTCATTAATTCCACTACTTTTATTAGATAATAAAACTCTCTTTTACAGATGGTAGTGAATTTAGCCTACAGTGTTTACCCTCTGTCTCTTTTTCATTTATAGTCTGAAACTGCTTTAGAAAAAGTTACCTCTCGTATTATCTAACTTACCTATGAATCATATGTCTGTCGTCATCCTTGTATTTGTTAATGTTCCATTTCAGTGATGTTTTGTACATACTCTGTTTTCAAGGCCATTGTTTTGGTAATGATATTTGGAGCCACAGACTTGGGTTGACAAACTGATTTTCTGTTTTGGATCATCTGCTCTGCTTTAAGAGAGAAAAAATTGTGTGCTCTTTACATGCAGAATTTATGACAGCTTCATTTCTATTAACTTGTGAATCTTCCACTACCACTACAAGCCCTTTTGTTCTCCAAAGACTAAAGGGCAAAGTCATTCTTATCTTGGCATTTTCAGTGTTAGCACTCTTACTCTTTGTAGCATCTTGTAAAAGCCTGTCTTTGTCCATGATATTAGTAGCTGAATTGTACTTAGTGCAGCAGTTATCAGACTTTTCTACAGACCCATGGGAGACCTTGAGACCCTTTCCAGATGGCATCAAGATCGAAATTATTTTCATAATACCACTGAGGCATTCTTTGACTTTTCCTCTGGCTTGACAGTTGGCACTGGTGATGTGAAAGCGGTGGTAGGTCAAACAGTAGATACCTAGGCGTAAATCAGGGTAGGACCATAGTCTGTGCTAGAAACCGTGGAATTCTTCGCTGCCACACATTTGCAGTTAAAATGCCACTTTCAGAAATTGAAAAAATATATTGGTTTCATTTAATCTTTACCCTTGAGTGCACATCTAGTTTAACAATCCATGTAATGAAACAAGAAGAATATATGAAGGCCTTCTACCGCAGACTGCCGTGCAATAGTTGACTCAAGGAGAAACATTTGTGCATCTGAGTTGTAAGCAGTTGGTTTTCATGGAAAACCATTTTTATTAAGGACAACTAATAGACAAGACTGCACGTAGAGTGTTCGGCAGGCATTTTCTTGATAATGCCAGAAGTGGATGCTGCTGCTTTAAGGGAAACAACTTATGGTGCTTTTTGCAAGTGGTAAAATTTAAGATTTCTTGGGGAAAACCAGATCTTTCAAAAACTTGTGTGCAACACCATGTACTTGACAGCCTCCCAATGCTTAAAACACTTCTGATGAAGGTGGAGAAAATAACTAATGTGATTTTGGTTTTACTATTATATAGTAGTGAAATGTATCACCATCAAAAGATCCTTACAACAGTGATTCAATATTTTCTAGTCCACCTACATGATATTACACAATTATACAGGGATAAAAGACTCATTCAGAGTACAAAAGAGACTAATAGATTTTAATGTAACAGAGTACAAAAAGTTCATTGATAGAATTTCAGACTTCACATTGCAGTTTGCCTTTAAGAAACTACCACTTGTCGAGTTGTGGTACTCTATTGAATAATATCTGCTGTTAACTGAAAGAGCTATTAAAATACCAAGTTATTTTCTAGCTGTGTGTCTTTGGAAGGCTAGATTTTCTTCATATACTTCAGCAAAAGCAACATACTGCAACAGAATGAATGCAGATGTAAATATTACAATCTAGATGTCATCTATAAAGCCAGACAACAAAAACTTCACAAAACTACAGAAATTATGTTGTTCTCATTAAATTTATGTAATTTGGGTATAGCTTTTTCAAATATTTATGTTTTATGTTAATATATAATGTGTTTACTATTATTTTAGATAACCATTTTAATATCTGATAAATCCACGTAGGGATCATCTGCTGTTCAGAGGAATTCTTCCTCAGTATTACTTAGGTCAAGCTGCTTGACAGTGTTGTTATAATCCTTTATATCTTTAGTTGTTTTTATGTATATATTATATCGGTTTTTGAGCTATCCTTTTTTTTTTTTAAGATAGAGTCTTGCTGTGTAGTTCAGGCTGACCTTGAGCTCACTATATTGCCCAGACTTGCCTCAAACTCAGTGATCCTCCTGCCTCAGTAATCTTAAGAGTTGTAAAGAGATGAAGTTTTAAAACTAAAAAAAAAAAGACTTTTTAAAACTACTGATTTGCCACCTTATAGAAAACACTTTTCATGTTCATTATCTTATATTCAGAACCATCTTATGAGGTACAAACGGTTACCCAAATTTTGGGGTTTTGTTGTTTGTTTGTTTGTTTTTGAGACAGGATCTCAACTGTGTAACCCAGGCTGGCCTTGAACTCACAGTGATCCTCCTGCCTCAGCCTTCCAAGTGTGTTATCATAGTTTTATAGATGAAAATAACACATCTGTTTGTTTTTGAGACAGGATCTCAGCTGTGTAACCCAGGCTGGCCTTGCACTCACAGTGATCCTCCTGCCTCAGCCTTCCAAGTGTGTTATCATAATTTTATAGATGAAAATAACACAAAGATTCTCTAGATGTTCTAGTTAGCAATCTCTCTGAATCTGGTGATTCTCCCACTGCAGTTACTCTCTTGAAGGTTTGCTTCTGAGTTTAATTTTATAGACCCCATCTCCTTTACACCCTTTTTTTTTCAACTGGGATTTCTTATGACATTTTTTCATAGTACAAAAGTAGTATATGCACCGTGCAGAAAACTCACATATCCCAAATGACAGTGTGTGAAGGTTGTCCTTAATCCTGCTCGGTAGAGGAGACTGAACCGTTCAGTGTACATTGATACAGGTGCTCTTCTAGACATCAGTGGGAAGTCAGTATAGTCTAGTGTTCATCTGAAAGCACCTTGTAGTCAAATAGATCTTAGTTTGAATCTCATCTCTTAAGAACTCTTGGACAAGTTTTAAACCACTTGTCCCTCAGCTGTAAAATGGCAATATTTGAAGCGCTTACACCGAAGGTGTTGTGAGGCTTAAGTGAGATAACACGCTAAGAATACCAATTGCCTGTCATCCCGGAAACACTCGATTAAATTAGCTGGTGATGATGGTGCTCTTGTGTGCTGATGTCACATTTATTGAGGTATGTTTTACATGCAGTAAATTTGACTCATTTTAGTGTACAGTCCTCTGAGACTTGATAGATCCATACACTTGAGTAACTGCCACCTAAAGATACAGATACAGAACAGTCCTATCACCACAGAGATTCCCTCATGACCCTTTGTAGTCAGCTTTTTTCCATGAAAAAACTGCTGGTAACTGCAGTGATCTGTTTTCAGTGTCTAATAGTTTTGCCTTTTGCAGAGTGTGAAATAAATGGAGTCGCCACACTGATTTCCATAGTGACTCTACTAAGTTAGCTTTTTTCCAATGTAAGTATTTGATGTTAGACTTTATCTTTAGTACTGCTTCAGCAGCATCTCACAGTTTTGGTTATGTTGTAACTTTCATTCAGTCCAAAATACTTTCTAATTTTCTTTATGGCTTTTTTCTTTTGCCTATGAGTTATTTAGAAGTGTGATGTTTAATTTAAAGTCTTTTGAGAAATTTTCAGATATGTCTGTGCTGATTGCTAGTTTAATTTCATCATGCTTAGAGATTTTCTTTTTATGATTTCAGTGCTTTTTAAATTTTGTTAGCCTTGTTTTATGGCCCCAAATTCAGTCTGCCTTGGTGAATTTTCCATGTGTACTTGTGAATTTGTATTCTGCTGTTCAGAGGAATTCTTCCTCAATATTATTTGAGTCAAGCTGCTTGACAGTGTTGTTATAATCCTTTATATCTTTAGTTATTTTTATGTATATATTATATAAGTTATTGATAGAGTATTGATATCCTTTTTTTTTTTAAGATAGAGTCTTGCTATGTAGATCAGGCTGACCTTGAACTCACTATATTGCCCAGACTTGCCTCAAACTCAGTGATCTTCCTGCCTCAGCCTCCAGAGTGCTGGGATTTCAGGCATACACCACCACATTGGCTTTTTACTTTTTATTTTGAGACAGGGTCTTCCTAAGTTGCCAAGGCTGTACTGTAATTTACAATCTTCCTGCCTCAGCCTCCCAAGTAGCTGGGGTTACAGGGGTGTGTTGCTGTACCTGGGTTTGTCCAGTTCCTTTTGTAAGGTGGACAGTTGAATCCTAGTCTGGCAGAAGTCCTCGGCAGTATGATTTCTAACTAATATTTCTAGGACAGCCTCTACAGTACTTTTCTTTTTATGTAAGATGGGTGTATGTACATACACGTACTTATTCAGCGGCAGAAAGTATGGTACATGTACTAAAATGTGCATGCCAAATAAATAAGGAACATGGCTGCCACTTTACAAATAGAATCACATGATCAGTTAGTGACATAACATGGCCCTATCCTGAACATGTCAACCTTTTCCGTCCTCCATGTCTTGCTATAGCTAGCACCCTCTGCCTAGAATGCTTCCTCATCTCATCTCATTTCCTTTCCTGTCTTCCAGACAAGTATCCTCTGAAGCCAGTTCCATTGTTACCATGTCTGGGCTTCCCAGAGCTCAGACAGAACCTGCATTTCATCCTCCTTGCTCCCATCACACCCTGCACAAAGCACCAGTTCAGCCAAGATCTGACTGGATTCTAACCGCCTGCTTCTCTGTAGATCCCCTCCTCAGGAAGCCCTTGAAAGCAGGGGACTTGTTTTATTTCCCTTTGTGGTTCTCTTATTCCCGGCACAGTATGTCTACAATGTAGAACTTCTCTATAAGCAGTTGGTGAATTAGTGGCTCTGTATGTGCTGAAAAATACTGCTCTTATTCCTCCCCATTTCCGAATCACCTGTTGGTAAAAATGAATCTTCCTTAATCATTTTACTTCTCTCCTAGTAAATTCCTCATCTATGCCTGTCTGCTGCTGTTCTCTGTGCTGCTGGCCCTTCGTCTGGATGGCATCATTCAGTGGAGTTACTGGGCTGTCTTTGCTCCCATATGGCTGTGGAAGTTAATGGTCATTGTCGGAGCCTCTGTTGGAACTGGAGTCTGGGCACGAAATCCTCAATATCGGTAATGCTGCTTTATAAAACCTGCTGTGTCCTAAGAACAATATCTGGTTTTTGTCACTCATGATAAAATAAGGACCATTTCTTTTTGAAATGAGATTGTATAAGAACTGTTTGGGCTTTTATAGAACTGTAGTGTAGACAAACTGAGATGTCAACAATGTTTTTAAAAGGGAGATGTTTTATACGTGTTTTCCTGCAAAAGCAATGTGATTTGGGTACTTAAGTACCCAGCCAGCCCACAAATCCCAACATAATCCCAAACACACCCAAAACACAGGGCTATTACGCTGTGCTAGACTACAAGGCATGAAACTGCATGTGCTTGGGAGGAAGTCGAGCCTTGATTGTCACATATCTTTCTCCAGTTTGCTTTTGGAATGAGGCCCCACTCATGCCAGTCTCCTAGTCCTGGGCTTTAGGACTGTTGCAATGTCAGAGAAGTAACTTGGCCAGGACACCATAAGCCCTTCAGATGGGCTTCACAGTGAAGAAAGCTGAGAGCCAGATGCCGAGTGGGAAGGGTGGGGGAAGGGTGCGTGCAGCCTGGCATTGCTAACCTCTGTGTGAGCTTTTCCCTTCTCTCTAGCAGAGACTATGTTGTCCCTTGTGTCTAGATGTCCCCCCAAAGCCTCATGTACTCATAGGTGGGGCTTTTCAGAGCTGGCTGGATCTAGGGTGTGTGATACTGAGGTTAAGGGTGTATGGTACTAAATTAGTCCCCTGATTGGAATTAGCATAGTTCTGGCTGTGGCTGAATGGATTTCCTGAAGAGAGAAGCCCCACTCTGGGTGTGGGTAGCGCCATCCAGAAGGTTTGTAGCCCAGATGGGATAAAAGGGAAAGGGAGGCTCGCAGCTTGCTGCCTTCTGCCTGCCTCGCCGTAAGCTGTTTCCTCTGCCATGCCCCTCTGCCATGCCACCCTGTCTTGGAACTGGCCAACTATAGACTGAACACTCTACAAACTGTGAGCCAAATAAACCTTCCTTCCTTTAACTTTGGGTGTTGGGTATTTTGTCTCAGCAAAATGAAAAGTAACTAAGCCAGACTGGAACTGCATCAAGGAAAGCAGGGGACGTGTGGGGATGCAGCTCCCCATGTGGGAAGACTGTAGAAGTTGGGGCACTGCAATTCTTTAAAAATTCTTAAAAAAGAAATCAAGATTTAGATAATTGGAAGAATGTATCACATGTGTGTCTAGGAATTTTTAAATAGCTACACGAAGAACCTTGGCAGATAAGAGCCATTCGTGTGTAGCTATTTTAAAATTTTTAGATTTTTTTGAAAGATTGATTATCATTGTGGCTGTACCTCTTCTCCTTTATATTGTCAGATATCTAATGTGTGTTCCTCACAGAGTGAAAAGTTAACTAACATTTTATTTTCTACTATTTGATATTTAGAAGTTAGACATTTTTTCTGTTTGCTTAAGATTTTTCAAGCAAAAAAAAGAGAAGTATATGTATGTGCTTAAATGTTCAAAATATATAAGTGTGCTCCTTCTAGAGTTAACGTTAGGTGATGGAATGTAGGGAATAAACTCTAACTTCATTTTCTCTGTCCCAACCTCAGATGTATTGATCACCATCAGAAATGTCATCTGGACAGTATTTTGAATGAACATTGTAGGATTGTCAGATTGTGAAATATTGTCCTGACGTGTGATCTTGCAAATTTTCATCTGTTAATCTATTAAGTTCATTCATGATACTTAAATAGTTCAGTGAAATGATTCTGAGAACAGCGTTAATTATTTTGCTCTTTGTCGTTCATCTGTAGATTTTAACTCATCTTAATGGAATAGACAAGAAAATAAAAAGATATTGACAATTCCATCTGCAGTATAAAATATAACCTAACAAATAATTACCATATCTTGTTGAACCTAACCTATATTTGTTCATAAAGCTAGAGTTATTTTTGTAGTATTGTGTGTGATACACTTTATATTTTGGTACTGGAGATTGAAGCCAGGGCCTTTACACTGAGCTACATCCCCAGCCCTTTTATTTTACTTTTAATTTTAGAGATAGAGTCTTGCTAAATTGACCAAGCTTGACCAGAACTTGTAATCTTCCTGCCTCATCCTCCTAGAGTGCTAGGATTATAAGTGTGCACCACCATGATTGGCTGAAATAAGTGAGAGATGAGGCTCATGAGATGTAAAAGGTATTTGCCATTTTAAGAAGTATTTGACAGTTTTTAACAGTAGAAGCAGTGTAAATAATCTGGGAAGTTCCTCTTATTGAATTAAAGTTATGAGCAAGAGTGTTTATGTACATGTTCTAGGAAATAATACCTGTGGCTATTACTAGTGAGCGTATCCTTAAACAGTTAAAACATTAAATCTGATTTGTTTATGATGTTTATCTCTTGTCTTTGATGCTTTGAAGATTGTTAAAGATCAGGTTTCCTTTTTGTCAAATTTACAAGTCAAATTCAGAACTTCAACTTACATTGATACTATATTTGCAGTGAACTGCTTGCTTTTTTTTAATGGAGACTCTGAACTGAGGGTCTTTTTCTTTTTCTGTCCTCTGTAGAGCAGAAGGAGAAACATGTGTGGAGTTCAAGGCCATGCTAATTGCTGTGGGCATCCACCTGCTCTTGTTGATGTTCGAAGTTCTGGTCTGTGACAGGATCGAGAGAGGAAGCCACTTCTGGCTTCTCGTCTTCATGCCGCTGTTCTTTGTCTCCCCGGTCTCTGTCGCAGCCTGTGTCTGGGGCTTCCGACATGACAGGTCACTAGAGGTGAGTCTATATATATTTAAGAATATTTTCAAAACAGTTCTAATGTCAGTGGCTTGCGATTGTTAGGAAGAGATCGTTAACTCTAGATCATGAGGTATAAGGAAAGAAGGATAATGGAAACAGTCTTTCTCTTTCTTGACTCAGAACAGTGGCTTTCCCCCAGGCCATCCACCTTCCTTGTAGATAGAGTTTAGGAAGGAGCCAGCTGGGTGGCTTATGTCTGTAATCCCAGCTACTAGGGAGGCTGAGACAGGAGAATTGTGATCTTGAGGCCAGCCTGAGTAACTCATCGAGAGCCCCTTTCCAAAAAAATAAATAAATAAAAATGGACAGGAATGTCCCTCAGTGGTAGAGTGCTTGCCTACCATGTGCAAGGCCCTGGGTACCATGTCCAGCGCGCACACGCATACACACGCAAAAAAAACTCACAAAAAATAAAAGAGTGGTGGAAGAAGACCACTGTTGTCAGAAAGTGAGCCCGGACCCCAGGTATAGATTTGAAAGGGGGTGCCCAGAGAGAGACGGAGGTGGAGCAAGGTCCTGTGGGACCCAGAGGCAACAGGACCAGAGCACCAGGCAAGGCTCGGCCTGGCTAGCAAGCCATGGCATTGGCGTGTGCAATGGGCAGGGGACTTCCTCTCCCTGGCCGCCTTTACTCTCCCTGCCCGAAGCAGCCCATCAGCTTCTCTTCCACTCTGCTCACCCCTGGCTGTGCAGCAGCTGCTGAAGAAAGTCATGTGACTCAGGGACTCGACCACCATGGTTTATGGGTCTTCAACTTCAGCCAGACTATGTGACAACGGGGCCATAGCACCTGGGCCCCCACGGGTAAACATCAGTTTAGGGGTTAGAGTGGGGAAAATCTTGCTCATTTTATGAATAAAGCACTGACACGCATATAGTACATTACCTCCAAAATAACCCATGATATTAAAATTTCACAAGGGGTGCAACTAGGAAGCAAATGTCTCCCAAGGCTTCTTGGGGAGCAGTAGTGGAAGCAAGCTGGTCCTCCTCGTGCCCATGCAGCTGGTGTGATCTGTCTATGCACGGGGCCCATGGGGTCCCAGACCAAGACCTGCCCCTGTCCCCCTTGCCCTTTGCAGACTTGGCCCCTGGGCATTTGCTCTAGAACGCACCCTACTTGGCACAGCAGCTTTTGTCCGTCCTCTGAAAGAGAAAAGCAAGCAGCAGCAGCCACAAGCCTCTCTCAGGCCTTTGCTCTGCTACTGTGCGTTCTCCTTTCTCCTCCCATTCACAGAACAGCTCCTCAAAGCAGGTTGTTCCGCCCCCACTGCCTCATCCCTTCCTGCTGGGTGTCTGCCCAGCCCTGTGCCGCTGGAGACCTAACATGGGTGCATGGGCCAAGCCCAGCGGGCCCTCTGCAACCTTCATCTTTTTGGACCAGCGAGTACTCTGCAGCACCTGACAGGGTTGAACATGTCTTGACATGACTGGCATCATCCTCACCTCTGGTCCCCTGGCCCTCTGGCCCCTCCCATCTTCAGCTTGTTGGCCGAGTTCCTCTTCCCCTTCTCCTTACAAGTAGCTATAAGCTCTCAGCATTCCGATTTTGGGGACACCTCTCCTCACTGTTCTTACTTGCTTGGAGTGATCTCACTGACATTTCTGTTTCCACTGCCCCTCACATGCTATTGCCTCCGAAATTCCTACTCCTGCCTCACATCTCTTTCCTACCTTCAGACTCCTCAATTTCACCCCAGTCTGCTCTCCCTCTTGGTTATAGCCGCCATTCCACCTGGTCATCTGTACCTTTCTGCTGTATGCCTCCATTGCCTAGTATGTCATTCCTATTACCTGAACAAATGGAGTAAAGCCAGGCCTTAAAAAAGTCATGACAAAAACTTGCATTAAACAGAAATCCTGAAAATCCAAGCGTTCTAAGAGGTTCCACTTGTTCCAGTGTTTCTCAGTGGAGGAGGGAGGTGTGTCATTGGCATTCCAGATGGGAAACTTTTGGTTGAACAAGTGTCCTGTCCTTTGCAAGACGTGTATTCCTGACCCCTCCGCCTTAAGTACTTATGGTGGTGCTGTCCTCCAGGTCTCTCTGATATTGGCCAGTCTTCCTGCATGTTTCTTAGCCACTCTTGTCCTCAGGAGCAGCATTGGCAGGTTAAGGAGTACCCATAGAGTTATCTAAAAGCTTTTAGATGGGGGTGAAGAAGAAAGTTTTAAAAACCTATGAGAATGTGGAACTTTGTTTCTTGAAAAGCAAAAGCATATGCCAGAGCTCAGACTGCATCAGGCAGGAGTTGGAGAAAGTCTTTCACACATTTATGCCCTTGGCCTTCCCATCCATGGGAAGAAACAACATGGTGAAACTGCGTTCCCTGTAGATGTTTGGCTACCAAAGGAAGAGAGTATACAGCAGCACAGGGGTGACTGGGGGTAGCCAGACACAGAGTTGTAAGGGAGGACCCAGGATCTGCTGGTGGGCCCTGCATTGGGACAGAAGGAGGTGGCGAATTTCAGATACACCAAGGCATAGAGGCAGGAAAAACCCACAAGCTGCATGGATTCCAGGGAAACTCAGATGTGACCGGAGCAGTGGTGCAGGGGCCATGTGGGTTCTGGGAGAAGAGAACTTCCACACAGGAGTGGGGCTAAACCGAGGCCACTCAGAGCGCATGCACTGAGTGCCCTGGGTGCCCAAGTGACCTCACAGGGTACTAGAAATAGTGGACACTTGGAAGAAAATACTGGTATCTGACATCTGTCAGGGTGCCATTCAAACTACCAGCTCGAGATACTTTACAGTTTTATTATTAGGTTGCACCACATTCCCTTTGATGACACCGTATCTTTTAAGAAACTGAGTTTTCAGCAGTCGCTGCAATTAAAGCTAGTACTGTGGGAAAATGCAAGTGAAAAACAGCTAATAAGAATGGAAGTACCTTATCTAATTCCAGTATTTAGGACATTGGACACAATCTGGCATGCATATCTCATTCAGAATTAGTTATAGCCATGGTGTGGTGGTGCATACCTTTAATCTCAGCACTTGGGAGGCTGAGGCAGGAGGATTGTTGCGAGTTCAAGATCAGCCTGGGCTACAAAGTGAGTTCAAGTCCAGCCTGAACTGCATAGCGAGACCCTGTCTCAAAAAAAAAAAAATTATGGTTTTGAAAGAAATACTTTTTTTTGCAGAAATGGAGGTAGAACCCAGGGCCTTCACACTGAGTTATATCCCTGTTCCTTTTTGTTTCTTTTTTTTAATTGTTACTATTTCTTGTTTTGACACAAGGTTTAGCTAAGTCCCCCAAGTGGGGCTTGAACTTGCCATCCTTTTGCCTCAGCCTCCCAGAGGGCTGGGATTACAGGCATGCAACCACCACACCATGCTGAAATAATATTTTTCTTTTGACTTGGTGATTCATATTTTCAGTTGACTCAGTATGGGAATACTAAGTTTAGACCTCATTACTTAAATCAGTGGAGCTATTAGTTATTTGTTTTGGCCCAGTGTTGTGCGGAGGAGTTACTGAGTCACTAGATGGCTGCTGGACTGAGAACTCTGGAGGAACTCTAGGACAGGTCACAAAAGGACCATCACAGAAGGAAGAGCAGCCTGGGAGCATTGGGAGCAGAGAGCCATCCAGGTGGAAAGCAGCGAAGCAGTCGGGGCGTGCAGGAGTAGCTGGCAGTGGCAGGCAATGGGAGGCTGACCTAGCAGCTGCATGGGGACAGAGTGTGGGCGGGGACGCACAAGAAGGTGGGACCCGTGCGTGGACAGGATGCGGAGACTGCGCAGGAGATTATGGGAGGGTGCGCTGAGGGTGCTTCCTCTGTTCATGGCCTGGGAAATCAGGCTGCCGCCGGTGCCTTGCAGTGAAGGGAAGGAGTGAGGCAGGGAACAGTGGGCTCCCCGGGGGACGGGCTTCCCTCAGGGTGCCTCTTGGAAAGCCAGGTGGTGCCTGCACACTGGAGCTGGTGTGCAGCAGAATGGCTGGCTTGGAAACAGATCTGAGAACCTAGCACTGGGCGAAGTAGTAGGCCAAGCCCAGGCCGGGGAGTGAGGGAGCAAGCAAAACAGTGTGCTTGCCGGGTCCTTGTCTCTAGTGGGGAGAGAAGACAGATTTGGGGGCTGCGGGGAGTATCACTATTTAAGGAGAGGGAAAGGAGCCCAAGAAGGAATCAGAGCATTCAGAGACACCAAAACTGTGTGGTGGGATCCTTGAAGCCCAGAAAGGGGGTCTACCATGGCATGCTCCAGAGATGCCCAGGAGGACACAAGTGTTCTGCAGCCGCCTGGCATTGGTGACCTTGACCGTGATGAAAGCAGTTTCCTAGTGGGCTGGTCCTGCAGGTGGAAACCACATCACTGCAGGGAGTCTGGACCGGGAGATAAGGCAATAGGGGCTCATGTAGCCGCTGTGTCTCACCAAGTTAGGTGACAGTGGAGAAAGAGCTAAAGCTAAGAGGGATAGTGAGTTGTGGGAAGGGTGGGCTTATTTGGATTTGGGTTTGTGGCTTTTAATGAGACATAGTTCACTTGTTCATTGCTCGGCAAGATCAGTGGTGTGAGTGGGATTAAAAATGCAGTAGAGAATCCCAAGTTAAGGGCTTGATATGACAGAGCCTGCAACGAGCCAAAAAGGGAGGAGGAGGTGTGGGGCTGAGTCCTAGGCATGAGGAAAAGGAAGTAAAGTGCACAGTGGTTACAAGCAAATGGTTTTTGGTAGGAGCAGGAAGGAAGCTTAGAAGGCATCCACTGGCCACTCGTCTCTTTTCACAGAACCCCTGGAAGCAGCCATCCATCACTGGGCCTGCAGCAGTAGGGCTTCCGGCTACAGAAAGGGCAGGGAGATGAGACGGGAGACCAGGGCCCATTCCTCCTTAGCAGAGCACTGCTGTCCTCTTCCAGGGCTGGAAATCAGTAATTTCCACTACAGTGTAATAAAAGTTGGACTGTATTGTGATTTGCATTGCCTTCAAACACATTAACCAAATAACTGCAGTATTCAATGCAACTTTAACTTTATTTAACTGGTTTTTCTCTTCATTTTTAGTTAGAAATTCTGTGTTCTGTCAACATTCTCCAGTTTATATTCATTGCCTTAAGACTGGACAAGATCATCCACTGGCCCTGGCTTGTATGTAACTCAAGTAAACTTTCTTTTATTATAAAAGTAATTCATGTACATGCTAAGAAATTTGTAAAACACAGACAAGCATATGCAGTAGACTAATAAATCACCTATATTCCCAATCTGGGAGATAACATGGTTAGTATCTTTTACTATAAAAATAATTGGGATTCTACTACATGTAAAATGTTGTGTTCTTTTAAAATTTTAATATATAAGTATTTACCTATGCCAGTATAAATGTCTGTAAATGTGACTCTTAAAATGTAATCAATGCAAAGTATTCTTTAATTGAAATTATCTAGCCATACCCTTATATCTGAATATTTCAGTTATTGCCACTATTTGCAGTTTGTTTGTTTGTTTGTTTTGGTTTTTTTTTTTTTTGGGACAGGGTCTCACTGTGTAGTGCACGCTGGCTTTGAACTCACTTAACATAGCACAGGCCAGTCTCAAACTCATGGTGATCCTCCTGCCTCAGTCTCCTGAGTGCTGGAATTACAGGCAAGGGCCACCACACCTAGCTATTTTCAGCTTTGAAACATGCTGCAATATATATTTAAGAGTTTATGTTTTTAATTGACATATAGTAATTGTAAATATTTATGGGCTATGGTGTGACATTCCAATACATGTTTACAATGTGTAGGGATCATGTCAGGGTAACTGATATATCTGTTACCTCAGACATTTATGATTTCTTTGTGTTGAGAACATTCAAAATCCTCTCTAATAGCTATTTTGAAAGAATTAAGTTATTTGTTGTCAGCTGTATGCTATAGACATTAGTGATTCCTCCCATTAGATAAGTAATGTATAATTTTATGCATAATTGTCCTTGTGTGATTTTTCTATTGTTCTCTTAGGAAAAACTCCAAAAACAGTATTATTGAGCTAAAGGGTGGGAACTTTTAGAGATTTTTAAATATATATACTGTGAGGAATTCGCTTTTCAAACCTATGCTAATTTATACTCTTGCTTGATATGGAATGGTAGTCATGTTTCTAAACTGTGCCTTCAGCTAATAGGTGTTTGCATAAAATTGACTGTGAATGGAGAAGGGAAGGGTGATAGAAAAGGTTGTATAGGAAAGCAGTAAGCTGCAAATTAGAGAACACAGTATTGTTCCCTGTGGGCCACGTGGTCATGCTGGTGTTTGTGTTTCTGTTTTCCCTGCTGCTTAATGTGTACTTTGCATACAAGACATTATCTGTATTAAATAGAGTTTACTTCTTTAAAGAATGAAAATTTTCACTTGGTGGGAGGGGAGAAAATAAGCAGATTCCAAACTTAAAGTAGAGATGAAATTTATCACTTATGCCCAGAATGTGTAAGAAAAAATTCTTAATTAGAAATATTGTTCAGACACCTGTCCTACGACTTCAGGATACTGTATCTGGAGAATGGTAATGGGTTCAAAACGCCTTTCATTGTAACATGGAAGAAACAGATCTGGCCAGGACCAATCTTTATGATAAGTACAATCAAGAGAAAAAAAAGATTAGGAATTTCAAATGTTTTCTACAGTGAGAAGAGTGATTTTGATTTTTTTTTCCTCCTCAGTCCTATACAGCTCCCAGCAAATGAGGTGGTCTAACTGCATGTTTCCCATAATGAACAAGACAGAGCAAATGAGGCTGTTAAAATGACTATCATCCCATCCATGAACGGGACTCCAATAAAGGAATCCCATCACAGACACACCTTGAAAGGAGGCAGACAAACAACACATAGACTTTTTAGCCAAACATACAATCAAGAATTCCAAGCTAGTCAAGAGAATTAAAAATCATGTTCCTATATCAACTCAAATGAAACATCAGAAACTAAAATGCAAAACTGTAGAACTGTTAGAAGAAAACACAGGACAAAATTTTCGGGGCCCACAATTAAATGAAGAGTTCTTAGGAATGGCACCGATAATATGGTCCATAAAAGAAAGAAATAATAAATTCACATGTCCTAAAATTAAAAGAAAAGACACAAAGTAAGAGAAAATTATTTATAAAGTGCTTAGCAAAACTTGGACTTGTATTGAAAACATACAAAGAATTTGTTTGTTTTGTTTTGGTTTTGGTTTGCAGAACTAGGGATTGAACCCAAGGGTCATCTCATTGAACTATATTTCCAGCCCTTTTTATTTACTTACGTATTTTATTTTCAAACAAAGTCTCCCTAAATTGCAGAGGCTGGGCCTGAACTTGATCCTCTTGCCTCAGCCTCTGAGAGAGCCCAAGGAATTCTTAACATAAAATAAGAAAACAAATACCTAATTTAAAAATTGGCAGAAGGCAGTTCACAAAGATGTTCTGCACATGCATAAGAAAAGATGCTCAACATTATTACCCATCAGGGAAAGGCAAATAAAACCATGGTGTTGTCCTGCTGTGCCATTTTCAGGATGGCCAAAAAAAAAAAAAAGAAAAAACTGGCAATTCCAAGAGTGAGAAGGATGCAGAGAAACTGGGACACTCCTTCATTATTGCCAGGAAGGCAGAAAGGGGGAGGCAGTCTGGTAAACAATTCGGTGATTTCATGCAACACAACAGTCCTGCTCGTGGGTACCTAAGTTAGATATGAAAACGTAGAGCCACAGAAAAAGTCAGATACAAATTGTAGTCACCTCAACTCTGGTACCTAAGAGCTGGAAACTGACTTTAGTGAGTGGTGCCATAAACACACTGCGCATCCATATGATGGAGCGCCACAGGCCCTGCAAGGGAATAGCCTGGGACCGCACGGAACAGTCGCACGGATGGCAGAGACATTACAGAGAGAGAAGCTAGTCGCAGGTTACTGTATAATTCCACCAGGGCAGCCTTCCTCTAAGGACAAAAGGACAGAGACAGAACAGATCCATGGTTGTCGGAGCTTATTTGGCATGATGATATGACAGTGAAAGGACAGCACAGAGGACTTTCACAAGGCTACAGAACTATTCTGGGTGCTGCTTGTAGCTGTGCCAGTGTACACGTGTTGGAAGTCACAGAACTGTACGCCCAGAGCAGGCCGCTGTGCTGCATGATCGATCATAAAGGACAGGGACCAGGGAGAAAGAGTGCCGGGGGCAGGGCAGCAGGGACAAAAGAAAATGAGGCTGCAGGTGTTGGCCCCCGGGCTTCCCCTGCGGGCTTGGGAGGGAGTGAGCTGAGTCCCTCTGTCAGCACAGCTATACACTCGAGGTGTGCCGGCAGCCGGTGAGAGTGGCAGCTTGGGCAGAGCCGGCACGAGTGAGAGTGACTCTGATGGGGTGACCATAAAGAACAGGACCCCAGGAAACCCAGAGCCTGACTTAGACACCAACCCCTCTGGGAAGGAGGAGGGGCTGGTGACTGAGTGTGTCCCAGCGGCCAAAACCGGGCTGAACGTGCTGTGCATTTCCTCTCCTGCGCTGTCCTCAAGGCAGCCCCATGTGTGGTGGGACTGTCCTCGGCCAGGCTGTCCCTGGAGAGCCGCGGGCAGCCAGCGACCTGGCCAACATCTCACAGACGTTTCTTCTCCGCTCCCCCTGCAGGTGGTGTGTGTCCCGCTGTGGATCCTCATGTCCTTCCTGTGCCTGGTGGTCCTCTATTACATTGTGTGGTCCGTCTTGTTCCTGCGCTCTATGGATGTGATCGCGGAGCAGCGGAGGACTCACATCACCATGGCGCTGAGCTGGATGACCATCGTGGTGCCACTGCTGACTTTTGAGGTAAGTCCTCTGCAGGAAGCCCATTTAGCCCCCAGCCCAGCCTTCTGGAACAGCACCTGCATCCCTTGCCAGGCAGCACGGGGGCTCTGCAGGAGGCAGAGGGGACGGGGAGAGAGCACATCCTTTCTTTCCCATGGGGGCTGCACAGTGTGCTCTTCAGCCATGTTGGCCACGTGGGCTGATTGTCACCACTCCAAGAGGGGCCCTCGACATGCTGGTTTTCCATTGGAGTTCCATGGAGAATCCCAGAATGGACAGTGGACACCTTAGAATGCGCATGAGGAGTTCCATGTGAATCTCACCTGGTTCTCTCCCCGAGGATGCGAGCTTTGCTGCCCTGTCCCATGGTGACTTGCACTCTGAGACCCAATGCAAAGGGCTGCCTACAGACACAGCATCACATGCTGTCCATGTGCAGAGGTCACATCCACGGGACCCTTACTCTGTCTTTTTCCCCAGATTCTGCTGGTTCACAAACTGGATGGTCACAATGCTTTCTCTTGTATTCCCATCTTTGTCCCACTGTGGCTCTCGTTGATCACGCTGATGGCAACCACGTTTGGACAGAAGGGTGGAAACCACTGTATGTATTCAGCATCTCAGAAGCCCTGGCCTGGGGTGTGTGTGTCTGTCTGTCTGTCTGTCTCTCTCCACACTCTGTAAAGATGAGTCCCAGAGCCCAATCTAGAACTCAGCTGAGGAAGGAGCGAGACCTTCCAAGAGTGGTGTGCTGTAACCCCCTTTCTGCTGGCCTGCACCTCACGCAGCTCTCCTCTGGCGCACACTGCCATCAGAGGTTGGCCCAAACAGTGGCAGGCCACCACCTCTCGGAGCTCCTATTCCTGACACTGCAAAAGGGGGCTCAAATAACCTTTTTCCAGGGCTAGTGAGGGGAGATGAAAAACCCACGTCTTCCACCAGAGCCTGCAAGGCAGATAGATCCCTTTTGGTTGCTCGTTGCCCCACCCACTCCCCAGTGTCCGTCTTCCCTACCCTGGGTCTTGTCAGTTGTACCTGGCTGGATCCCTCTACATCGTCACCTCCACACCATGGCACACAGTTTAGAAATGAGCTCTGGGGACGGTCCCTGCCTCATGGGGCTATGAGCTGTGCTGCGTGGAACCCAGGGGGCATCCCTTCTGGGTTGTGTGCCCAGACTCAGCCCATGCTGAGCTTGCTTATGCTGCCCTGGAAGAGCCAGCACACAGATAAGTCCCCTTGATACACACACACACACACACACACACACACACACACACACACCCCACACAACCTCAAGAGGTAACTCTGAGGAGCGCCCATGGGCTCAGGCTGCATCCTGCCCTAGACCTGCTGTTGCATACCTCTGCCCAGATTCCAGAGGGTGACAGAAACCCTTTGGTGAGAAAGTGCTCTCTGCCACCCATGACTTCATCCCAGGCCCGGCAGATTAGAGAGAGAGAGCTCAGCCTAGGCACCCCAGGGTTTTGAGGATCACTAGAGGAGAGGGTCTCACCCTGGGGCACCCATGGCAGTCCCTGGAGGGCCAGGTAGATTGGTACTCTGGGCCCAATGGTGTGCCACAGTTTCTGATTCAGGTGGCCCAGGCTGTGCCCGATAGCCTCATTGCTTACAGGGCCGTGGGCATGCTGTCACTGCCATTCTGGGACCCCACTGTCACCACCCCAGAGCTGGAGGTCCTCGTTCTTCCCCTTCATGTGCATTCAGCCCTGCTCAGTCCTCATGCACAAGGAAGCCAGTAATGCGCTACCTTGAGCCAGTAAAGGTTTCTGTCCCTGAAAGACCAGCAACAGGAAAGCCGAGAGCACCACATCTCTAAAGGGACATTCTTGTCTTTCAGGGTGGTTTGGTATTCGCAAGGATTTCTGCCAGTTTCTTCTTGAGATCTTCCCATTTTTGAGAGAATATGGCAACATCTCCTACGACCTCCACCATGAAGATAATGAAGAAACGGAAGAGACACCTGTTCCAGAACCTCCTAAAATCGCTCCCATGTTTCGCAAGAAGGCCAGGGTGGTTATCACCCAGAGCCCTGGGAAGTACGTCCTCCCACCTCCAAAACTAAACATCGAAATGCCGGACTAAAGGGCGCTGGTGGACCAGAGCACAGGTGCCTGGGACGCACGCCCTCCCCGCTTCCTCTGCACCTGCTTTACCCCAGACCAGAATGGAGCTGGGCCTCCAGGGCCGAGCCTCTCCCGTGCCGTTTGCATTCAGTACTGACCAGCCATCCGCCACAGAAGGACGCGGGTGGCTGGCGATTGGTGGTGTGTGCAGAGAGAGATGCCAGGGGGCGGGGCATGCAAGAGAAGGGGAAACCCGATTGCTCCAAGGCGGGCACCTGCCGTGTGGTACCCAGTCAGTGACAGCAGCTCGGAGGCTGCGGAAGAAGCATCTGTCAATGGGGCAGCTTTCCCAAGTGCTAAAGTGCCGATCAAAAGTGTTGTTGGAAGCTGCGTTCTCCAGGGCGCTGTGCCCTAGTCCAGCTCTGAGCTATCCTGCTGCCTGCAGCCAGCGGGGCCTGGAACTAGATCTGAGTGCACCTGGTGTGCAGACTTAGCACAGCCGTGCATTCCCTGCCCCTCTGTAGGGGTTTTCCTCTGAGCGTGATGGGTACGGGTTTTTCTGGCCTCGTCCCTGAGCCCTTCCCCATGGAGTAAGTGACTCCATGCCTGTATAGTATTTATACAAATATTTTAGCATTGTAATATACGATGTCAAATCCCGGTTCTGTACAGCATACTCTGTTAAAAGTATTTTTTTACAAGCTTGCCTTGGAGACAGACGTGCTCTGTACGGACACAGAGGTGGGTGGCATTCCTACCTGGACCCAGAGGAGTGACAATCCTCACAGAGCGTGGCCATTTATGCCCTGGGATTCCATCAGGACCTTAGTGGCCACTCCTGCCAGCACAGCCACGAAAAGCAAGAAATGGCACATGCTCCCCTAACCCACAGGGAGCACCAGCCAGCGGAATCCTAGGAATCGCCATCTGAGGCTGGGACACTGGAGAAGGTGGCAGAGAGCAGAAAGCCTGGAGGAGCAGTCTGACCGCCAGCAAGGAGAGCATGGGCACCAGACCAGTGCTGGCCTTGTGGCCACAGTATGTGGGGCTCTGTCACTGCAGCTCATGTCCGAGTCCTGCAAGAGCAATAGCCCTTCCCCTGGAATCAAGGGGATCAAGAGGAGCAGTGACCTTCTGTGGCCAAGACAGGCTTCCGAGTGACCAGCTGCTCAATGGCCTTAGTTGGAAGGAAGTGACACCCACCTCCTCCCTGCCCCTGCCTCTGGCAGGGACCTCCAGCATCACTGGTCTGTTTCAGGGGAAAGGGGGACGAATGTTGCAGCACTTCCTGCTCAGTGTGTAAAAACTGTAGCTAAGTCCACTATTTTTGCTGCCTGTAGTTGTCTAATAAACGGATTCCTCGTTTTATGTGTGCACAGTGTGCGGCTTGCTTTAGAGGAGCCTGGGTAAACTGGCTTGTTTCCAGCCAGCCCCGAGGACAAGTCTTCAGCTGCCTTCAGTGGCCAAGGCTGTCGTCCTTCACAGTGAACCCCTCTCCAAGGGAGAGCAGCAAGGGGTCACAGATGGAAAGGGCTTACAATTCACACCCTGCAGGTGGCCAGGCGACACCGCTCTGCCCTTGTCTTAGTGGGGGAGGCTTTCTGCACTGGCCCTCGCCTTCCAGAGCCAGCCCACAGCTGAAAGCACCTCTGTAGAGGGCCTGAGATACTGTCGGGTCCTGTGAACAGCTGAGGGTCACTTAGCCCCCAGACGCTGTGCGCTTCTCTCTAGCTTGGGATCGTAACCCAGGGGGGTCTCTGCTTATGTGCAAGGCTGCTGGTGGTGAAGGTTTCCTACGGGAGCCACAGGCCACAGATGGGTCTTTTCTTGAGCTCAGTGGATTTCAGATTTGCCTCCTTAGGTACCCACAGTGGCTGTGACATTGCCACCAGGGGCCTTGCTCATCCTGTATGTCCCCTTTACTCCACAATTCCGGGAAACAGGTGCCTATGATCTCCCCGCATCAGATAGTGGGGGCCCAGAGGTAAAGGAAGGAGCCCTGTCTTAGTTACTTTCCACTCATTGCCAAGACAGAATGCCTGACGCCCAAAATTAGGGAAGGAAAGGTTTATTTCTTACAGTTCTTGGGGGGTTTCAGTCCATACTTAGTTGGCTCCGAAGCATCATGGCATGACCGAGCTGCTATTCATGGCTGCTGCAAGCAGCAAAGCGAACCGGGAAAAGAGAGGGCAAAAAGGAAGACCCGCATTCCTCCCACCCTTACACTGTATGTCAGCTCCCCCACCCCCGGGCAGGTGCAGCACTCATCACCAATCCCAGCACCAGACAACAAACCAATCATGAATGGCAGACTCATCCCTGTCCATGGCACGATTACATGAGGTTTTGGGGGACACAGGACCCACCACACTATAACAAGCCCTGAGTTAGTTACAAGCTACGAAATGGCTGAATGGAGATGGCGACTTTGGCTGGCTGGCTGCAGCTCCTCAGCCCTGATTTATCCACTGTGCCTGAGGCCTCAGGCCTGGGGTCAGGATGTCCCAACTGTGGAGGTCTTGTAGGCTCGTGGAAATGCCCAGAAGTCTTGGGGCTCAGTGCCCAGAACGGAGTACCAGGAGCCCATGGGCGGGTGGCCCTGCCTGTGGATTCCATGGGGTGGGCGGTGTGCTTTGGACGCCTGTCTCCTGATTGACCCCCAGCAGCACACGGCAGAGGGAGGATCGCAGAGATCAGGTGCTGGGCACAGGCCAGCTCATGTTTCTGTGCTCGTGCTTTCTGGTCTCAGAGAATGAGCTGTGTGAGAATTCAGTGGCCAGATGGACCGGCATCATCCACAGGTGTGGGCTGAGGTGTGGCAGGATGTAGGGTGCCTTCTCTTCCCTGGCGAGCTGTGCTGCCCATACTTAACTGACTCGCACATCCTCGTGACACAGCTTTTTGCCTGCCTTTGCCTGAGAGCATGGCCGTGATAGTGGGGTTTCTGAGCGTGAGATGTCACGGGGATGGTTGGCTATGGTGTCAACCTCAGGTTCCAGGCCAGAATGACCTGTGGGTTACAAACATCAACCTTGCCCAGGGATACATGGAAAATGGTTCTGACAAGGAACCCCCATCTTTCTTGGTCAGGCCTTTGCTGGGACTCTGCAGGCCCCAAGACCCCGAAAATAAAGGAGCATTTCGTGGTGTGTGCCTAAGTTTGGGCAGGCTACCTTTGATACTAATGGGTTCTGATGTCCCTTTCCTGTGCAGATAACCTTATGTGGGCCAGTGTGGTGACAAGGTGACAGATAACTTGTCTGGCTGGGGCCTTTTTGACGTCCAGGGCAGGACAAGTCATTAAGTCATCGCCAAGCAAGTCAAGTCTCTCTATGCTGTCTTGGGACATCATGATCAAGGGGTGCTGCTGGCCACTCACACTCATGGTTGCGTGAATGCAGAACATGCCCACACGGAGGGTTGCTAGATGGGAGGAGCAGAACCTGAGAGGCCAGAACCCCAGTTTCCTAAAGCCACCTTTTCCTCCAAAATCTAGAGCACCCATGACAGACACACAGGACCACCCACTCCAGCAGAAAATGACCCTCTTCAGCAGGTGCTTCCTGTGCCCATATGTACAGGTGACATGAGCATAGCTGCTTCTTGAAGAAATGGCCCCAGAGCCTGTCACCTCATAGCCTGTCTTGGAAGGTCATGTGTTGACCATGAGGTTCAGTCACACAGTAAAGGCAACCTCCATTCTCTGCCCCTCTGCGGAAGCTGTGGCGAATCCTCCTCAGCAGTGAGTCTGCATTCGCTTGGTGGGATGATGGCGTGCCCTGTATAATGGTCAGTGAGGAACTGCTTCTTAATCCAGGAGATTCTGGGATGGAGCAGCTGCTACAGAACCTTAGATTCAGATCGGATGGAGAGCTCCTCCTTCTGGCTAAAGCACCAAGGCTCCAGCAAAGCGTGTGAGACACATATATCTCACTCTTCCTCACAGTATTCTCCATCCTGGAAAGGCCAGGCTGTGCTGTGGCCGGGTAACGGAGGGCAAGCCTCATGGTGGCTTCATTTCTGGGTTCTGGGGTCAGCTCAGGAAGAAGCCCCAGGGTGACCTCTGGCAGGGTTCAGAGCCTTTCTGGTACCTGTTTCCCTTGGGTTGGTGGTGACATGACTAGGAGTCATGACCAGGAAACTGTTAAGACTCTTTCTACCTGTCTGGAGTGCATAAGGTCACAGGTGGTGTTAGGTCACCATGTAGACGGATCCTGGTAGTCAGGGACTCATGTCACCTACTGGGTCATCCTGTGATGTAGGTACTTGTGTGGATCCTGTCCTGCAGTCCTAGTGGATCTGTGATGCACTGAAAGCATTGGGTGTGACTTGTGTGCGTGTGAGTTTAACTTGGTCTTGGGCCCCAAGTGACAAAGAGGCACTGAAGTCTGACTCACCACTGGACTCCATTCTGTGGCCAGCGTGTGGGACATGACATTGTGAAGGCTCCAAGTTTCCTACACTCCCAGTCTCACCAGGCAGTTCCCTTGTCCCTGGCTTTGTACATTCATCTCCCAGCCTGCTATTTGTAACCATTCCTGGGAGGTGGGGGGATGCTTGTCCTGCATAGGCTCGTCTTGAGCATTTGAAAGCAAATGTGCCTCTCCTTTCAGGGCCTGTGACTTTTTCCACAAAGGCTCCCAGCACCACTCGCTTCAGCTGCAGAGGGTACAGGCGGTCAGGGGTTCCTCTTCTAAACTGTGAATCTTAGTTATGGCTCTACTATGATCCCTAATTTAGAAGAGAGTCCCCTCACCTCCTTGAGAGGATGAGGAGAAGAATGGGTGACAAATCCTCTCTGAGACAGGTGGGGAGTGTGCTGCAGGGATACACAATAGCTACCAGTAGGTCCTTCGTGTGCCAAGACTATGTGGGACACCTAATGTAAATGCAGCGTTTGGGCCGGACGTGTGCTGATTTGCAAAAATAGTCAGAAAGAACAAGTGCAGCCTTCCCTCCTTCCCACCCCAGGGTATCTCTTGCTTGTGTGGTAGAAACTTGAGCACCACACCATTCCCTGGCATAATGCAGGGACTAAGCAAGTGTTCCATCAGCTTATCAGTTGAATGAAATCCCCCAGATGTCCTCTCTCCCTTCTTATGAATACCATTTTTGTAAAAACAGGCAAGAGCAGAGAGGCTGAAATGAAAGAAAATTTGAGAGTAATTTGAGGATACTTGAGCCATCATAACATAAGGGCATATTCCAGAGGGATGAGTCATAGGACCATACAAAAGGCAACAGCCATGGGGATTGCACAAGAGATTTTGAAACGATAATGTTAGCCAAAGTGACTAATAACAAAGGTCATCTTGCTGTGGGATTGAGCAGATAGTCACTCGGCAGATGTTCTTGCAGAATAATGCAGTACGACATCAAAATATGGTCAATCTTTCCATTTAAAAATTACAGTAAAAGACACATTGCCATTAATCTCCCTCAAACAAATCTCTCTTGCTTCTAACACAGTTACTCCATTATTCTTGTCATTCTCTGAAGGAATCTTGTGTGTCCTTTTTCATCAGTATCTTCAGTTGTGCTCTTCTGTCTGCCTTGATACCCCGACTCCATTGAAAAGGTTTACTTTTCATGGTGATTTTGACTTTTGGGGGGAGCCAAAAGTCCCACGGTGGCAGGACCAATGAGGAAGGTTGGTGAGGACACACCATAAAGTTTCTTGGGCCTGCCTTTCCCTTGGATAGCACTGGGCAGCAGCAGCCGCCTGCCCCCACTTCTCCACACAGAAACACACAAGCAAGAGGCTGTGTGAAGACACAACAAGAAGGTGGTGATCAACTGGGCCAGAAACACCTTCCTAATCCCAGATAGTCAGGTAGCAAGGCACAGGGCTCACAAAATCCAAAACAACCTGAATAATTTAGGGAGATTTTTATCTCAATGTTTAAATAAGAACTGAGGATGTAGCTCAGTAGTCAAGTGCCTGCCTAGAATGCAGGATTCCCTGGAATCCATCCCCAGAACTATAGGGGAGAAAAAGGTGACCCTCGTCAAATGAGAAATAGAGGCCTCATCAGAAAAGAATATTTTCCTGACATCTTCTGTGCTAATGCCCAGAACAGTGAGACCAGTATGGAGATGCCCACAGGCTGTATTCTCCAAGAGATCAAGTCTGATATCCACCACCCTGAGGATGCATGTCACAAGAGACATAAAAATTACCATGGAATGCACAAAAACAAATACATACATCATTTTGGCTTGCAGTGCAACTCAGTGGGGGAGAGCTCTTGCCTAGCATGCGTGAGGCCCTGGGTTTGATTCTCAGCACTAAAAAAGTAAAAGAAAAAATATATCACAAAATCTGGGAATGAAAAGAAAGCACTCAGAAATTCAGAACTACAGCAAAAAGAAAATGATGTCAGACAATAATCTAGTCTTTTAACATTTAGGAACTACAACGAGAGGAAACCAACCTCAAATAAGCATGAGGTAGGGAAGAACAATAAAACTTAGGATGGAAAGAATGAGATAAAAAATAAAAATGAGTAGTGAAAATTGACTCAAGGAAATGTTTGTATTTTTGAAAAATCAGTGAATTTGATACATCTTTTGCTAGACTAAGCATTATAAAAGAGACAAGCTCAAAATTACCAAAATCACTCTGAAAAGCTATATAGTATATGATTGCAGGCTTGTCATTCTGGAGAAGGTAACATAGATAAAAGATCATTGACTGAAAGATGTTCATGGAAGGGAAAATGAAGAAAGTTAGGTGAGGGCAGGGGAATATTGGAGGGCAGTGAATCTATTCTTACTGTCACTGTGGATTGTCCATTTTATGCACGTGTCAAAACCTGCTGATCTTGAAGTATGGGCTGTTTCAAACCTTGAAAATGATAGCATAAGCTTCACGAATAATTTTAAAATCACTGTGTGGGGCCACCCTGCAGTTCCAAGCTGTGGCAAGCAGAATGTGGAATGTGGCTCCCGCACTGCCATCAAACAGGAACCTGGGAAGCTGGGGGTGGGAATGATCCACGTTGTACTCTGGGCATCAGGTACATTCTCCTGGAGGACTCTTCCCTCACAGAGCTTGGAGGGGGGATTGAATGCAGGGAGGTGGGCCTGGAGCATCCTACAGGTCCCTCCATGGCCAGTGTCCACAGCTAAATGTACAGATCTCTGTCCTGTTTGACATGCACTGAGCATTGGCTCATCTATGACTAGAACAAGTTATATATACCATGTCTGTATAGCTCTAAGACTGGACATGAATTACACATGATTACAGAGTTCCAGGGGATAAAGGAAAACCACACCAACCAATGCACATGTAAATCCCGAGACATACACACATTCAGAAATATTAAAATCGTAAGGGAAGGTATGTTTTGAACATATAGTAAAAAGCCACTTGTGATTAATTCTTTCCTTTGCAGCAGGAATTTTACATGTAGTTGTTATTGGCTATAAATGCACAACAGTTCTTCATAGCTAAGAGTTTACGTCGGGTCTCAGAGAAGACTTGGACTTCGACTTTGGAAAAGTGCTGGAATTGTCAAGGCTGTGGAAGGGATTATTGCAATTCCCATTGTATGGGGGATATGAACTTGCTATTGTTTTACTGATAAATTAAGTATGGTTTCAGGAGGTGTGTTCAAATGTGAAGCTAACAGGGAGTGAATTTTGACTGTTAATCCTGATAAGTCAAATGTGTTATAGCTTTGTTCCTTCATGTTCTTTTCCCATGATGCTTCCACCACGGAAGCAATTTATCACAGACTGAAAAGAGGAGTCAATTAGTTCTTTGTTCTTTTAAATTGTAGGTGCCTGGTATTGTGTCCAGTAACAGAAAGGTGACTCTTAGAGCAGCTCTACTGGACTCAGAGAACAGCACTATGTATTTTTCAAATCTTAGACAACTTTATAGCAGAAAGAGTGAATCTTACCTTATGCAAATTTAAATAATATTTATGAGGTGGGCAACCCCAGCATAGAATATACAATGCCACCAAAAAACAAACTCTAAGTATATTACAAGTATTTTACAATATCAGTGAAACATATAATGGCAAACTACTGACCTCAATAATGCTGGAAATTAGTGGCTTTGGTGAGAGTAAAAGTCAATGGAGCTGCACATAAACACAGCACTCTAAGCAATCAAGATGCTTCCCATGGGGTTGCAGGAGTAGGCTGAACAAATGTGAATCTGCCACTCCTGTATACTAGAAATGAACTATTAATTTAATGGAGGCTGAATAGTGGGCGGGATCCAGAATCCTCACTGATGGACAAGGAGGCCACGGACAGTAAGAGGAGGTAACAAGAATCATCTCTGTTGGAAATGGTTTCCAGTTGAAGACATTAGTATAAAAGCATGCTAATTTAAATGTGGAATCAGAAGTTTACATATATGAATGGCTATAGATGTCTGTATATTTAAATATTGTATATACATCTGTATTCATTGTGCAGTCAGCAGAAAAGGCTGATATCTGAGAATTTCTCCAGTAACAATGTAGATTTAGCAATGTAGATGCAGATGTAGATTTCTAGAACCATTTCCAATAAAAGGTACCAGTCTTCCTTGGAGAAATGAATGAATTTAGGACTGAGGAAATTCATATACAATAAAAAGTTGAAGCACCACATATTCCTAGAAACTAAGGAGTAAAAAATATGTCTAAAGACACTATAGTGTTGCATTTGGCATAATCCGGAATGTGAACAACTGGAAAAAATGTCTCGCTCTTTTCAACAAGTAAAAACCATTGCAAGAAGAAAGAGATAAAGTAGAAAATCTGTGGAATAAAAAAGATTTATGGGGCAAAACAAAAATTGTGGTATGGACCATATTTGGATATACATCCAAAGAAGCTACCTCAAAAAGTATGTGCATCATTGAACATAGATATTTGATCAGTAATGCACTTGTTAAAAGCAATAACTATTGTGTTTATTTTTTAATGTCCTTATCTGTAAGAAATGTGCATTGAAATAGTGAGAGAAGAAATAGTGGGGTGCTTATGATTTGCTCTGCATTCTTCCAGTGGATGCAATGCAGGTAGATGGGGGCTCGCTAGAAACAGATTTGCTATGTATCAGAGGTTCCATAGTGAGTCCACGATAATCTCTCTGCTATATGTTTCAGCCTTTCTGTAATTAAAAAGCTTCCATGACAAGTATTATCCATTAGGGGTGAAATCCTAAGGGACGTTTACCACATTTTAGCAACCAAATTAATAAAAGGCCAAACTGTTCTAAATAGACTGAGAAAACATTAATTACACTGCAGGAAGTGAAACTCCTCAAAACTCTAGCCACCCTCAGACGTTCCAGGACAAGGTTGTTTGCAGTCCAGTTCCACCAGTGGTCTCCAGGGCTGAGTTCAGCCCTGGAGACCCCGGGCGGTAAAGTTAACCTGATCACAATTATTCCCTCCCATGGCTGCCGCCATCAGATGTCTGACCATCCACAGCCTGCAGAAATGGTGCTTGTTCAACACATGCTTCCAGGCTAGCTCTCCTGGATTGGTAAACCAGATGAGCACACTCCAGGATAAGAACACTCCAGGCCAACTCTCTTGCAGCTGCAAATGTCCTATGCAAGTAAGTAGCATCTCCAACATAGAAGGAAACTAAACAAAGAGGTTGTTCCAAATAAGGAAAACATGATTTAACATTAAGGAAAAAAACTTTTCCATTTTAATTCCTCACATAGAAAATAGATAAAATCATGTCAGTGCATATGGAAAAAGATTTTGAAAGAAATTCAACATCAGTTCATGGAAAAACATTTATTTAATTAGTATGAAAAGGAAACTTCCATTTCCTAAAAGTACCAGGACGTATACTTAAAAGGGAATGGTAGAATAATTATGCTCAAAGTCAGCAACAAGACATGAACGTATGTTTATGTGTGTATGTTTCAACACAGCACTGAGACACAAAGTCAGAGCTATGACTGCCAGAATAAATAAGGACAGTAATGTCAGGGAAAAATAATGTTTAGTGCCAATATCATCATGTATCTTAAAAATTTAAAGGAGGCAGAATGGAATATTTACGTGATAGAGACTTGCGAACCAGGAAGATAATCTGATCAGTATGCCAAAGCAGAAATATTTTTGACACAAAAGCACTGATTAGAGCAATTAATAAATAATATGCCATTTGTAATAACAACTAAGTCTTAGGAATATTGTATCTAAGAAGAAACCCAACAAAGAGGTATAAAGTCTTTATAGAGGCAACTGTGCTGACAGATTTTGGTAAAAGAAGTGTGAAATCAGTAAATCAGTGTGTCACATTCACTGATGGGAAACAGAATAACGTAAAACTCAGTTTTTCTTAAATGCCTTATAGTTTAGTGCCTCCTCTGTAGCTGCCAAAATGAAAATCAAGTGTGTGTTACTATCTTGCGCTTCCCAATTTAACCCTGAAAACTAACAGAAAAGAAAAGAAACAAAGCGTAGCAAGCACAGGTAGCAACTAAACGTAAACAAAATTTTTCTGAAGAAGCCCTGGGGGAGACTGAAGACTGTTGAGCTGGAACTTGTTTTGGGGGTAGGGGCAGGAGGTGGGTGGGGCCTAAGGCCTGCATAGATGACCCAAGGCAGCATGAGTCAGAGGAAAGTTCTAAAACTCCTGACTCTATATCACCACATGGTCTGAGGCAGCGCCTCATACCAGAGATGCCAATGACCTACAAGTAACATCAGACAGAAGGAAATGGAGCTGTTGTGGCTGCAGAGACTGAGCTGACAACCTGAAATCACCCTAGTGGGTGAGGACTGGCTTTTAAAACCTTCCCTATCTTAACGAAATGTAAGGAATGCACTAAAATTATAGTAGCATGTAAAAAAGTGAATCATGCATAGCTACAGTAGGTATTCTTTAATCAAATAAGCACACATGGTGTATCTACATACAGGTGCAAAGTCATTGGTATAAATATACGCTTAAAACACATCTGTTCGACTTATGTAATATATTCACTAATACATGCACACATATGATTTTGTACCTATACATGACTATAGCCTACATGTACACTTTATATACTTTCCATTGATACAAAGCGCATACAGTCATTTAGAGGAGATATAAAATACCTTCCTGGCTCTAAATGGGCATTGAAAAGTGAAAATCATGCTTTGGACTATAAAAAATTGGCTCACGTCACAGAAGCAGGGCTTGACCCAATTCCCTGCTGCTGCTCACCCTCTTCCCACTCAACATCAGTCTTTTAAAAGGAAAGCGTGAGGAGGTTTGCCTCTGGCTGGTGAGGAAACCTCATACGAGGATGTGGTTGTCCTTGAGGTCACCACAATCTTGGGCTCCTCAATGTGGCCCCTGAATTCAGCCCTGGAGACCCCAGGCAGTAAAGTTAACCTGATCACAACTATTCCCTCCCATGGTTGCCACCATGGGGACTATCAGATAATGGGGGAAGCTGACTGAGGTGGACAAGACCAGAGTCCAAGCTCTGCTGGGAACGAGGGAGGGAGAGGAACCTGCAGATTACTGTTCTGCTCCTCCTGTCAGACTCCTGATATGACCTCCACTGACTCCACACTCATGGGGTCAGAGCAATGTGATGGACTTGATCTGAGATGCAGACTTCAAGGACAGACTGGGCTGTGTTACATAAAATTAAGACTTGGGAGTGGACTGAGCACGTGCACCCCATAGACAGGGTCCCCAAACTGTCCGGATCTGACTTTTTAGTCAGCCTTGCATCTCAGGGAAGGATTTTCTTGTGAGCACCGTTTCCCACTCAGGGGAACCTAGAAGTCCAAGTCTTGGTCTGAGAATAACACATTGAGGTCCATACAGGACAGGGATCCGGGCTCTGGCCGGAACCAAGGTGATAACCCCCTGAAAGCACAGAGGGGACACGGAAAATTCCGTTCCGCCCCTGTCATTAGCCATGGGAGACCCCAAGCACGTTGCCGGACGTGACGTCCACTGACTAGCGCTTGGAAGGGTCAGAGCAACGTGAGGTTCCGTTCTTAGGTGTGCGCTTCAGGAGAGGGAAACAAGGAGTGCCGGGTTAATCAGTTAGTCACGGTAATGGGCTGTAGGGAGACGGAAGGCCGAGTCACACAGGGTCACCACACACCTCAGTTCTGTCTTTCTTGTCAGCTGGGGCCCACAGAGAGGCGGCCTTGTAAGACTAAGC